>MU226281.1:764050-798028 GCA_018584345.1 Thuja plicata | reverse complement strand
ACATAACTATCCCTTATGCCATTCAATGGCTTACATAACATTATTTTCAACTAAAATGAGAACCCCTCATGTTTAGAATGAAACACCCAAATTTCTAAAAGAGCTCAGGTCTGAAGTCAATTAAAGAAACATATCCATATATGAAAGGCCAATATACTAAATAGACAACATATATCTGTAACAAAACATGTACAACACACCCCCATTAAACCATTTATCACAAACCACAAGCCCTATCAATACTCAATGTATATATACCATCATACATGCATGAATACCCACCTCCTTGGCAGATACACAACCAAAGAAATAGCATGCCAGCAGCTCCAATACTAAGAGAATTACTACCATGACTCCACTAATCCAGCCTAAACCCATCTTTCTGAAAAAGGAAAGCTACAAAATCACAATAGTGTAGCAATACTAATAGGTAGAGAAAAGGTTCATCAAATGCTAAAAGGACTGTCTGCAACACAAAGTGCCTGTGAAGGGGAATCATTATCCTCCACTATCATTTTTCTTAGCGTACATGTGATATTGTAAAAGTAAACAAACAAAAAAGAAGGGCTCTGCAGTTGTAACAAATGTGGTAAACACTACAACATATATTGAATACCCTTATTATTTATGTTCACCCTCTTATGTATGCTTGTACTCTTGCATATTCTTCTGAAATTTATGTATGTATATATGTATATATATGTATATATATGTAGATATATGTATATATATATGTGTATATATGTATGTATACATGTATGTATATATATGCATATTCTTTTGAAATTTTTGTATGTATATATATTTATGTAAGTATATATATGTGTATATATGTATGTATGTATATATATGTATATATGTATATATATTCATGTATATATGTATATATATATATGTGTATAAATATATATATGTATATACATATATATGTATATATATGTATGTATATATGTATATGTATATAACAAAGAGAGCACCGGCCAATCATATTGTAGCCATGACTTGAGGTAGGCATTCGAGCTTTGTCTTCTCATTAACTCAATTTCATTTTGATGGCATTTGTTGATTTGATGGCACAATATGAATGTTAATACTGGAATTGTTTACATCTTTGCATTTGGAATGCTTGATGACCCACAAGCTTTGAGAGCTAGAGCATCGTTGCTATTACCTTCAAGGCATTGTGTGAAGTGTTTGATCTCTCTTCATTTGTTTTGTTGTTGATATTCACTATGTGGTACTCCTTGTTTATGATCATTTCATGAGGTAATGTCTTGATGGGTCGTGGGCTGCAAGCTAGGGCATCATGCATTGTTTATGAGCTCACTGTTTGAGCACCACATGACCCTGTTATGAGCTTTGTTTGTTATAGACATATATATATATATATATATATATATATATATATAGATATATATACATACATATATATACATATACATATACATATACATATATATATATATATATGTATGATGTTATTGTTGTCATTGCATGCTTGTTGTTGTTGTGCACCATATATTGTTTTATATATACACTGTTTATTTCATTGAGACTGTGACTAGCTTGGCATTTGTAATGTATTTGTTGTTATTGGATCAATGTTTCCATGCTATTGAGATTGTAGATGCATTGAATCACCACTGCCATTCTATTTTGATAGCATGTAGTGTTTGATCTCTCTTTATTTGTTTTGTTGTTGATATTCACTATGTGGTACTACCCATTTATGATCATTTCATGAGGAAATGTCTTGATGGCTCATAGACTGAAAGCTAGGGCATCATGCATTGTTTACGAGCTCATTGTTTAATACTGGCATTGTGTACATCTTTGCATTTGGAATTCTTGATGACCCACGAGCTTTGAGAGCTAGGGAATCGTTGCTATTACCTTCAAGGGATTGTGTGAAGTGTTTGATCTCTCTTTATTTGTTTCATTGTTGATATCCACTATGTGGTACTCCCCATTTATGATCATTTCATGAGGAAAACATGGTATCTTCTTTCCTTTATGCAGCATTCTTCTTAGTGCACATGTCCTATAGCGTGGTTTTTCTTTCAGATGTGTATGGCTTCACTATGCACATGCATAATTGTAGATGAGGATCAGTAATGGGATGTCATTCATTACTTAGATATTTTTTATCCAACCCTTGTCTCTCTTTTCTTTGCAAGTTATGGATCATCACATGAGCACACTTGATTCATACCCGGGTAAAAAATTCATCACTTCAGGCAATGTCTAGTACCCTTATTATTTATGTTCATCCTCTTATGTATGCCTGTACTACTTGAATTTTTTATAATAGATGAGAAAACCAACAATTGTTTTCTCCAAAATAATATTTTTCTCCGATAGTCAATGCTCTGTTTTGCTTTCCAAAACAACCTTGTCAATCCTCTAGTCTCGCTTTCCAGTGTTTGGTACTCTTTCCTCCGCAAATTTTGGAAATATTAGTCAGCTTCTTAAACAATTCCAGTGTTATGCTTGTTGTTGTTGTGCACCATATATTGTTTTATACACTTTTTATTTCATTGAGACCATGAGCTTGGAATTTTTAATATATTTTTTGTTATTGGATCAATATATTTTTCCCTTGAGCTTAGGCATCATGCAATTGTATTGTTGTCATTGTATGCTTGCTGCTATTGTGCACCATATATTGTTTTATACATTGTTTATTTCATTGAGACTGTGAGCTTGGCATTTGTAATGTATTTGTTGTTATTGTATCAATGTATTTTTCCCTTGAGCTCGGGCATCATGCAATGTTATTTCTATCATTTTATGCTTGTTTTTTTTGTGTGCACCATATATTGTTTTATACACAATTTATTTCATTGAGACCATGAGCTTGGCATTTGTAATGCATTTGTTATTATTGGATCAATGTATTTTTCCCACTTATTCATTATGTTGGCATACTTATTCACTATTTTCATTATTGTTACTTTGTTTTAGGTCTTCTCAATGGACAGAACATTTGGTATTGAATGTTTTCATTTGGAGTCCTTGGAAGAACAGTGATCTAGATTATTTAATGTGCATGATGATGACATCAAACATGCTATTTTCTACCTCCTGAAACATAATATTGTTGGCTCGCATATACATGATAGGGTGATATATAAACTAGTATTTTCTACTCTATTTGAAGTTACCAGTCGGTTAGAATGGGTCTTGAAGGTGGTTAAGCATGTGGTTGTTTCCAACAATTCAGAAAAAGTTGCGCAGGGAATTCATACCATCAATCCAAACATTATCTCTGGCAGGCTTGGCTCAATTTTTGATAATAGAGTTGGCTTTGGAAATAAGATGGTGGAGGCATGGGAGGTGTTCAAGCTATCTTGCGCTAATGATGAATACACTACTATGAGTATCTTCCATGGTCACAATGAAGATTTTTTCACTTGTCACAATAAGAATGTTATGATGGACTACTTTGGAGTTGGCATTTTTGTCAACAAACTAGGTCATCTTTAGATCAAACGTAGACATGAAACTTAACTGTTTAACATAATGTTTGGAATACACTTCTTTTTAAATTTTTTTGTTGATACATACTCAGGGTCTAGATATCCATATGTTCATCATCGTTACAAAAACTTATCTAGGCAATGAACTTTATATCCTTATGCATTATGTTGTTGTTATTTTGCCTCTTTTTTTTGACACAATAAATGGTTGTATGTAGCTTTGATTTTGTATTGTCTACCCTACAATCTTTAGCATATGTATCATGTGAGTACTTATGTAAATCTGATTATCAAAACTTTTCATTGTCTTGTGATATTGCTATCTGGATTCAAGTGTATAGTTTTTTGAGTCAAACTCATTGACTCATGTTTCATCCATGAATTTGACATGCACAAATTGCTTATCATGTATAAAACAATATATGGTGCACAACAGCAACAAGCATGCAGTGATAGAAATAACATCATACATGTGTGTGTGTGTGTGTGTGTGTGTATGTATATGTATATGTATATATGTATGTATATATATGTATATACATATGTATATAGATGTATGTATATATGTATATGTATGTGTATATATGTATATGTATATATGTATATGTATATGTATGTATATATGTATATGTATGTATATATATATATATATATATATATGTGTGTGTGTGTGTGTGTGTGTGTGTATATGGTACTATGTGGTACTCCCTATTGGTACTATGTGGTACTCCCTGTTGATGATTATTTCATGAGGAAATATCGTGATGGCTCGCGGGCTGCAAGCTAGGGTATCATGCATTGTTTATGAGCTCACTATTTAATATTGGAATTGTTTACATATTTTCATTTGGAATGCTTGATGCCATTCTTATGTTCTTTTTTTCTTTTTTTCTTCATGGACCATTCTTTTTTATACCCGACTACATCACCCATTAAAATTTCATCAAAACTTTTCCTTGTCTTGTGATATTGCTATCTAGATTCAAGTGTATATTTTTTTGAGTCAAACTCATTGACCCATGTTTCATCCATGAATTTGACATGCACAAATTTATTATCATGTAACGATAATTGTTGATGTGTCGACAATGACTTGCAAGAGTGTAGGTGACACATGGTTCAACTCCAATTTATACAATCGGGAGTACCCAGGGAAGTGAGTAGACTCTAAATATCAATATTTTGGCCACGAATATAACAAGGATGAAGCATGATGAGGAATGGAGATAGAAAAGAATAAATTATCCACACATGTAGTGGACATGGAAAATGGTATAGTATAGCCTACTCATCTTTCCTGGGTAGTCCCAATTGTTTCAAGTGGAGAAGAAGTAATGAGAGGAATTGTCGAAACATCAACAATTTATATGAGATTAGTTTGTTAATTGCAACTGATACAAGGAAATTTTTGATTGTAAACCTATAAACTTGAATCTTGATATCAATATCACAATTTGACATGCCCCCAACTATAGATGCCTTTACATGCATTTCAATGTGTGGTAATGACTAAAAGTCCCAATCACAATTATGCATATGGTTTCCATCAAGTGTTGTTAGGATGTTGCATTTACATGTACTATGATTGACAATAGTCATTTTGCAATTTGATTTGAGATTTTGTCTACATGATTAGTATGTTTCTTTGTATTGCAATTATAATTAGTATGAATGAACAAATAACCAACTAAACAAAATGATATGTTGGAATGACAGTGCAATATTTATCGATATAGTGTCGATGACTTCGGTCAATGTGCCTATGTATCAATGTGGTGTTTTCCCTTGTGTGTTGAAGACATCATGCACAACAAGTAATCTTGGGTGTCTATTTCGGGGTTTCCCAAATAGGAAAAAGGTCTGGATATGGAGTTATATTGTAATGTTTAAAATTAATGTGACTTGCAAGTTATAATCATTTTAGGAAGAACTGATGTAGATTTGGTATTGCAAGGAAATAGTGGATGTCAATACTTTCAGTGGATCGATGAAACCACATTTAAATCTACCCCATCTACATCTATACCTGATGTAGGAAATGAGTGCAACTTGTGCAAGGCTCAAGAGGTAGCTAGTGCCACCGAGATTGCTTCAATGGTGAAAGCAAAAATCATGTTTGTGTGATGCCTTCTTTGTGTAGTTTGTGCACTACTTTGTTGGGAATATAAGCATAAATGTGATTAACAGAGGGCTATTGTAGATACTAAAACTTTTTTATAATTTCATGTAGATACGTTGGACATATTTTGATAAACTCATGAACTTATTGTTGTTTATGACTTTGTTATGATTTTCTATATCTTGGATGGGTTTTTGTAAATTTTATCCTTGTTCCTTTTAGAAGTGTATGGCTTGACTATGCACATGCATAATTATAGCTAAGGATCAGTAATAGGGTGCCAGACATTGCTTAGATCCTTTGGATCTAACCCCATCTTTTTCTTCCTTGTAGGTTTTGGATCATATAGGAGCATACTGGATTCAACCCCGGAGACATTGGCAAGGATCACCCAACTTCATAAAAAAATAATGGAAACAACCCAACTTAAAAGTAATAGACATACAAACTTGTTTAGTGATCATATTGTGATGATGGTGGAGTCTGATGTTGCTTCAACGACATCAGGTAGTGATGCAAAATTTAATGTCTAAAGTCATTGTAGCAGCATCAGGCACCACCTTCAACACAATATAATCACTAGATAGGTTTGTATGATCTTTTCTATAAACACATCACATTCCATATGGTGTTAGAAGGCCCAAATGGGAAGAAATTCAAGCAAAAGGCTCTGGAGGCTGCTAAGTTTTTTGTACACCTTTTGCTTGGTAATTTGAAGCCATAAATTGAAACTTACAATCCTAAACAATTAGTATACCATTGATGGATTCATAATTATTAAGTGAAAGGGATTTCTCTGATCTAGAACCCCCTTTGGTGACGATCCTATGCAGTTCCACATAGACATGACACGTTCCTTAGGAGACTTTTAATCTCACAACAGCTAAGAAACATAAATGTAGGCACAAACTTTTCCCATCCTTGCTGAAATTCTAGTTCCACTTTATCTATTCAAGACCATAATTGTACATTGAATTTATGCCCATATGGGGCCTCTAACACTATATATTCTACATAGTTGCACGTGCATTCTCGATTTAGAGTGGGAAAATCTTATTTTGGATGCAAGGGAGAGAAGCCAAACACATAAAGAACATACACAAACATGATAGCTGGGAAACATAAATGTAGATATCACAACAACTGAGAAACATAAATGTAGATATCATTATCACAATTGTTTGGAGACACAACATAATTGAATGGTATACCCAGATGATGCAACACAACTACTCCTCCAGTTCTAAGTTGGCACTGCAAGATCCAAAAACCATAGATAAGGAATAAATTTAGAGAGCAGAGGAGGGTCGTAATGACCAAAATAATACATGATCCCTATATTATTTTAGTCATTATGTCCCTCCTCCTCCGCTCTCTAAATTTATTCCTTATCTATGGTTTTTAGATCCTGAAGTGCCAACTTAGAACTGGAGGAGTAGTGGTTGTGTTACATCATCTAGGTATACCACTCAATTATGTTGTGTCTCCAAACAATTGTGACCATTATGCCTACATTTATGTTTCTCAGTTGTTGTATCCGAGGATCCCTTATGACCCTTTATGACCCTTTACAATCCCTAAGATTACATCTTAGGGATCTTAAACTATCGTAAAGGATCATAAGAGGCTCCTAGGAAGGGCCAGATGAGCTTCCACCTTCATGTGGTTGGCCCTGTTAAGTAGAGAATGTTAAACTACTCTCAAAGAAAAGAGAAGCTCAATATTTTAAGGTCCCACTCCATGCACACAAATTTTTTTTTTAAATATAGCATACCGTCGCAATTGTGATGGTATTCAGTGGACGACAAATGCCAAAACACTACACACGACATCTAAATGGTAGAATAGTCTGACAGTTGGACGCCTCATGTACAAAATGTTCATCACATACCCTTCATAATGGCAACACTCATAATGTGTAACAACGGCATACTAACCCTCATAGCCGGTGCATATTGTGATGGTCATGACCATCACAATAATGACAGACATAGCTATCATCGGTGATTTTGACACAAAAAATGGAACACCAGTCTGTGTCACTTTCTCGATGGAGTAGTGTCATAATTGCGATGCATAGCCATCAAAAAGAGGTCTCAAATGTATTAGTGTCATCAGACAACCCTAGTTCACAATCAAGTACTCAAATGGATTAAAACACATCCGTGTGGCATCAAAATGCATCAAAAGGATTCACAACAAAAAAAGAATTCAATAACCTCATAAAATTATAATTCATAACCTCATAGTATCATTAGATTGGGTTTAGGAGATCATTGATTGACCCTAGTCCACCAGGTAGTCCTAAACCCTAATATGGCATTCAAAATGCTTCAAAATGTATAAGGAGGTACCCAAATGCACCATAAATTATATTCAAACCATAATACATGAAATAATACATAAATTTAGTCAAAAATCAAACCCTAATGGCCATTGGTTGTTGATAGGACCCATAGACATCAATTTAACCCAAAAACTAACAATCTGGAAGACTTGCGCACTTGGTGACCTAATATGTGCACTTGGCTACTATTTTGCACACTTGGTATGATAATTTTTACACTTGGTTAGATAATTTTCCCACTTCATCATTGTAGTTGTGCACTTGGGCCCTAGAGTTGCGCAATTGGTCAGAAATAGTAATTTTTTGAAGAAAAGAAAGATACATTAAGTATATGGCTAAAACTGGGAAAAATTTAGACACTGGGAGTAAAATATGATGAAGACCCATTTTAAATATCCTTTTTTACCTTCCAAAAAAATCATTATATAGTCTCCAAACATCATATCAATATGGGAAATGATACAGGACCAAACACAGGTCAAAAGAGAAATAAAGAGATGAATTTATAATAGTGTGTGCAAACACTTATAATCTACATTCCTAAAGGCTCCTAAAGGATCCTAAAAGAAGTAAGAGGCATCTAAAGACTTGAAATAACATAATACAAGAGGTTTGGAAACAAAATATTGAATGAGAAAGAGATCCTTAAAGAGAAACAACAACATAAATGACTCGTTGCAATACAACATGAGAGACTTCTCTCTGAGAGATTTCCTAAATAAGACAACATTCAAATCCATAAAATAATCCATACATATTCCTCATAATCCATTTAACATAAATTATTTTCTAAGCATATAATTTTGATATGGAAATAATAATTACACACAAAAGACAATGATCATAGAAAAGGAAGATCTCCTTCTAGGATAGATCCTACCTGGAGTCTTGCAAAGAAACCATTGACGAAGAGGATATTGATTCCACACCTTCCTTTCATGGGATCCAACATAGATACTCCTTCAATCCAAATTGCACTTACAGGATTTAAATTTTCTTTATAGAGTTTGCAAAGTACAGAGATCTACCCTATGTTGCTTCCACAAATTTCTTCTTTTTCCTTTTCAACTCCCTTGGTCTCCCTTTCCAAATTTATTTCTTCTCCCATAAATAACTTACAGGAGTGATTGCACAGGAAAATCCAACTGTTGCAACCATTTGCAACCAATGGTTGGTAATAGTTTATTAAGGCATTTTTAATTAGTAGTTTGTATGATATTCATGTACTCCTTTTTTGACTTATTAATTAACATTCTTAAAACATTTACCTTAAGGAGGATTAATGTAAATTTCCTTTAAAAATGCACATTTATTAATTTATTTTCTTTTACCTCTAAATACAAAAAGAATTACCTCTCAAGGTTAATATCCTTAATTTTAAATAACTTAATAATTAATAATTTTAATATACTCATATTACCATTTTTAATATATACCTTTTTATAAATTATAAACATATACAATCAAATAATCACATGCTTGTATATATATAAACATATGCATATGTGTGCACCCATATTCATGTGTGTGTGTGTGTGTGTGTGTGTGTGTGTGTGTGTGTGTGTGTGTGTGTGTTTATTTATTTATTTAATCCATACATAGATATTATTTTATAAGTAATATAATACACTCACATTAATTCATTATTAAATATTTAATACCACATTTAGAAAATATCCTTATTAATTACTCCTACCAAGACCTCAAATTCACTCCTAACGTAAAGAGAATCACAACTCACATACATCCAAAACCAATCAAGCCCTAAAGATCTAATGTCCAAAGAGGAGAAAGAACAAACCATCTTAAAACAACAAAGCTATCTAGATAATAAAACAAGTTTCCATCATGCCAAAGAAATCATATACAAGACTAACTCAAGAGTATCATGTTAAAGACAATTATTCAATAGTGTATTGTCATTAACGTTACACATGTATTTACACTTATGTAGTGATGCTACACAAATGTCTACATTCAGACCAAGCATAGTTGGCTAATAGAAATATTTTTTCAGTGTTGACCGAGTCACTCAGGCATTTCATTCATGGTCGAGCATCAAAGAAACTCAGTGTTAACTGATTTGATTATTCAGTGTCAGCTGACTAACAGTGGTTTACATTCTATAATTAATTGGTTATATGAGGTCGACTAAATTGTGATTTATTATTTATTTAGAAGTATATTCAAACTGACTTGATAGGGCTCATCATATATATGAAAGGTCAAGTTTGGATTGATAGAGAGAAAAAGTGCAAAAAGTGGAAGAGAAGCAGAAGTGTGGAATTCTATGATATGAAGAGTGAAGGCAAAATTAGATGGCATTTTGATTGAGTATAGAAAACTTGGAGATGCAATATAATATCTGATCAGCAAGGATCCATTTATAATCAGAATAGAGATCTGAATCAGCAAAGACAGTTGCTTACACATACAGGTCATTTCATTGTTACTTTCTAACAATTATAGAAGTGATCCCAAATCTCTTAACAGAGTAGACTTAACAGTCTTTTTATAAATCCTCTCACAAGGTAGCATTTTTATGTTGAAGTGTTGAAGACCTTTGACAAGGCCACTCCTCACAGGGTGATTTAAATCCTCTAACAGGGTCACACCCAACAGTGTGTTTTCCTTTAACAAGGTTGGCTCCTAACAGGGCTCACTTTAGAATAGTGAAAAATAGTAACTAGTTACATTGGTGGTTTTTTCCATATTGGGTTTCCATGTTAAATCTCGGTGTCACCTGTGTATATTTTATTTTTTTCATACTTTATGTTTCAGCACTTAATCACTAAAGTATAATTGTATTGAATATCATAAAGACTGCTTTAACACCCAAGTTACAAAAGAAAATATTAATTAACCGAGTAACAGAGTTATACTGTTTAAGACATCTAAGGGACAAGGGATTTGTTTTGGAGTAACTGATTCACCCCTCCCCTATCAGTTACTTATCTCATTTCCAACAATTGGTATCAGAGCATCAAATGCTTTCAGAGAAGGTTTCAAGGCCTAAGCTAAAGATCAAAGATGTCTTACAGAAGGAAGATCCCAAAGCTAAACAAAGACAACTTCCTTGCATGGCAAGAGCTGATGAAACTACATTTATCTACTATTGGAGACGTTGGTTTACAATTTTTGGACTGCAAATATGTGGAACCAATGGGGACTATGACTCTAGAATAGATTATGGAATGGAAGCTTCATAACATAATGATGATTGATATAGCTTCTTCACTCAGCTACTCATAATTTGATGAAGTTAAGGACTTCCCTATAGCCTATGATATGTGGAGGAAATTACAGGACATTCATGGAGGAGATGCAAATGTAAAGCGAGCCAAAGAAAAAAGTCTCAGAGGACAATTTGACTAGATGAAAATGAAAGAAGGAGAAGACATTACAAGATACAGTAAGAGAATCAAGAAAATTGTGAGTGCCATCAGAGCTGCAGGAGGAATAATTGAAGATACAACAGTGGTCAACAAGGTTTTAAGAACTTTAGTTCCTATCTATGCTATTATATTTTTAGCTATTCAAGAAATGAGGTGCAATAAGGATATAACTCTAGATACATTAGTTGGAAGGCTTACAACTTTTTAGCTGGACAACTTTAACAATTATTCTCCTATCTCCAGCAATCTTGAGTCTACATTCAAAGCTAAATTAAACCTTGGTAAGAAGGATAGATACTCAAAAGGGAAGTAGATTGAAACTCATAGTGATGATGCATCTGATGATGAAGATCTAGACATCATTGAAGCATTACTTGCAAGGAGATCTACCAAAGGTAAATATAAAGGTAAAATTCCTTTGATTTGTTTCTCATGCAATGGGGTTGGTCACATTGCTGCCAAGTGTCCGAACAAAGAAGATGAAGATGAAAAAAATTTCAACAAGTACAAAGGCAAGAAATATTTCATGAACTACAAGAGCTACAAGGACAAAGGTAATAAGTCTTGTTATATTGCTAAATATTCTGACAATGGTGAAGAAGAAGATGAAATGGTTTATATTGCTATTAAGGATGAGTCAGATGAAGAAGATGAAAAGACAACACTTTTCTCGCATATCTTTAAAAATGACACATGGATAATTGATAGTGGTTTTTCTCATCACATCACTGGTGATAAGACAAAATTTGAACATCTTGAATGCTATGATTGTGGAAGTGTCAGTTTTGGGAATGATGAGCCCTACTATGTGAAAGGAAAAGGTTTCATTTCTCTTACAAAAGGAATCAAATGTGATAATGCTTATCAGATTGAAGGAATAAGGAGAAATCTACTTATTGTAGCACAGTTGAACAACATTGGCTTCAAGGTAGAATTCATCAATGGTAAGGCCAAGCTCCTAGATGGTAAAGGGAACCTAGTTGGAACTAGCAGGCAAAAAAAAGGTAATCTATTCTATCTTGATCTCACTGCAGGTTCATGCTTCATTGCACAAGTAGAAGAAATTTGGCTATGGCATAAAAGGTTGTGTCATGTGAATTTTGATAATTTGGTAAACATAAGAAAGAACAAGAGACTTAGAGGTATTCCTATTCTGAAGAAACCTGAGTTAAAAACATGAAAACAATGTCAAATCGGAAAGATGAGCAAGACAAGTTTCAAAAGCAAGAATTACAATATTGATGAAATCCTGGAATTGGTACATACTAACCTTTGTGGACCAATCAGAACAACAAGCTATACCGGAGAGAAATATTTTTTTTTTTGTTGATGATCATTCTAGAATGATGACTGTCATGTTTCTCAGAAAAAAATTAGAAGCTTTTCAGAAATTCAAATGGTATTTTGCAAGAGTTGAAAAGGAAATAGGAAAGAAACTAAAGTGTCTAAGATCTGACAGAGGAGGAGAATTCATTTCTAATGAGCTCAATGAATTCTGTAATGAAAGAGAAATAAAAAGATAGGTATCTTCCCCGGGTACACCATGGAAAAATGGAATAGCAAAAAGAAGAAACATATCCATTATGGATTGTGCCAGACCCCTGATGATTGAAAAGAATGTTGCTGCCAAATACTGGAAGGAGGCCATCATCACTACAGTGTTCACCTTGAACTAAGTTCAACTGATGAAAGGTAGTAACCAGATACCTTTTGAATTATGGTATGGCTATAAACCTAATTTCATTATTTCAAAGTATTTGGAAGTAAATGTTACATCTTGAAGGAAGCAAGAAATGGAAAACTAGATGCAAAAAGTGATGAAGGAATATTCCTAGGTTACTCATGCAAAAGCAAAGCATACAAATGTTTGAATCTTACTACTCATACATTCATAGAAAGTATAAATGTCAATATTGATGAGTTTGTAGAAAGATATGAAGAGCAAAGAAGTAAAGAGCCTAAAGACTATAGGAACTTTGTGTACCATGAACCTGATACTGTTCCTATGACTCGAACAATGGTGATTGGACAATAGAACTTTCAACCACTGAATATACTAACACAAACTGTACAACTTGAGTTGCAAACTGTGCAACCCAAGCTATTGGTAGAAGAGACTGAGTCATAGAAAGAGGGAACCAAGTCTCAGACAAAGGAACCCGAGTCACAGAAAGAGGGACCCGAGTCATAGATAGTGGAACCCAAGCATCAGACAAAAGAATAGGAAAGAATGTTTGAGAATGATAGACATAGTGGATCAATTCTAGAATGAAGACTGAAGGATCCAGTAGTTTCTAGATATGTTAGAAGGAATCATGCACCTGAGAAAATAATTGGAGATTAGACACAAGGTGTAATGACAAGGAACAAAATCAAAGGTACATGTTTACTAAGTGAATTTGAACCTAGAACTGTTAAAGATGCATTGAATGATGAAAGTTGGATAGAGGCAATGAATGAAGAAATTGAGCAGATTGAGAAGAAAAAAACTTGAACTCTTATGCCTAGGCCAAAGGAAAGGAATGTGATTGGAACCAAGTGGGTTTTTAGAAATAAGATGAATGAAAATGGTGAATTTTCTAGAAATAATGCTAGACTAGTTTGTAAAGGATATGCTCAAGAAGAGGGAATTGATTATGAAGAAAAATTTTCTCATGTTGCAAGAATTGAAGGAGTCAAAACTCTTCTAGCATATGATGCACATAAAGGATACAAAGTGTATCAAATGGATGTGAAGTCTGCATTTCTTAATGGAATCTTAGAAGAAGAAGTCTACATTGAACAAATCAAAGGATTCATTGCTCCTAGTAGAAGGAATATGGTTTGCAAGCTACACAAAGAATTGTATGGACTGAAGCAAGCACCCAGAGCCTGGTCTAAAAGACTACATGGTTACCTAGTAAATATTGGATTTTAGAGAACTAATGATAACAGTAAGTTGTACATCAAAGAAGGACCACAGAACAAAACATTGTTAGTAGAGATATTTTTTGATGACATATTATTCACTGGATATGATGACTTATGCAAAGCATTCTCTATAGCTATGAGTAAAGAATTTGAAATGTCTATGTTTGGTGAGATAAAATTCTTTATTGGAGTACAAGTTCATCAAATGAAGGATGGTATCTACACGACTCAATCAAAATATATCAAGGAGATACTCAAGAAATTTGGAATGGAAGATTATAAACCAATTGGAACACCCATGTGTACTGGACAGAAATTATCTAAGGATGATGATTCAAAGGAGGCAGATTAGAAAAACTACATATCCATGATTGGAGAATTGCAATATGTTGTTCACACCAAACCTGATATTGCTTTGGCAGTTGGTATTGTTGCAATATTTTCAGCTAATCCCAGAGGCAATCACCTAATGGAAATCAAAAGAATTTTGAGATATCTGAAGGGTCCTGAAGACTATGGATTATGGTATAAGAAAGGCGGGAACTTTGATTTGAAGACATTCACTGATGCTGATTGGGCTGGAAGTATTGATGACAAAAAAATAACCATTGGTGGAGATTTATTTCTTGGAATGAGCTTAGTATCTTGGACTAGAAAGAAATGGAATTGTATCTCTCAGTCTACAGCAGAGGCAGAATATGTTGTTGCAGCAGTGAACTATTCGAACATCATATGGTTCAAGCAGTTGTTGTCAGGAATGGAAGAAGTGAAAGAACCAATTATTATCTACTGTGAAAACACCAGTTCCATTAACATTTCAAAGAATCTTTTGATGCACACCAAAACCAAGCATATAGCAATAAAGTATCATTTCTTGAGGGAATTAGTACAGAATAAAGAAGTAAGGTTGGAATATGTGAGTACTAAAGAACAAGTTGCAAATATATTCACCAAATCTTTACCTAAGGATGCATTTTTGTATCTTGGAGGAAAGCTAGGGGTGCTTCCCAGACTGAAGCTCACTAAAATGAAGTTTAGTGTTGCATCAACTTGAGCCATAGTGAAGATCTATCAGTTGATGTAGGTACATCAGAGCCCATTGTAGATGAATTAGTACACTCAGGTACATTACAATATCAAAAAGAAATGGTATTGATGCTTAGTATTTATGGAGATGGAGTCTTTGGAATTTTTTGTTAAACAGGGAGAGTGTTCTATATTACATAACAATAAAACAAAAGAGGGAGAGTTTCCTATAATACACAAGAAATTACTTAAGGGAGAGTTCATAATAGAAAGAGGAACAGTTTGATGTCAAAGGGATAAATCTTATCAAGAGACATCGTTTGATGAAAGAGGGAGTTTTTGGATGAGAATCAGAATGAAGCTAAAGACATTAAAGAAAGTTTTATGTTTCTCTACAATTCTTTGTATTATAACATGTTGTGTTGCCATCAATGCCAAAGAGGGAGATTGTTGAAGACAATTACTCAATTGGGTATTGTCATTTATGTTACACATGTATTTACACTTATGTAGTGATGCTGCACAAATCTCTACATTCAAACCAAGCACAGTTGGTGAATACAAAGATTTTTTCAATGTTGACCGAGTCACTCAGGCATTTTAGTCATGGTCGGGCATCAAAGAAACTTAGTGTTAACTGAGTTGATTATTCAGTGTCAGCCGACTAACAGTGGTTTACATTCTATAATTAATTGGTTATATGAGGCTAACTGAATTGTGATTTATTATTTATTTAGAATTATATTCAAGCCGACTTGAGAGGGCTCATCATATATCTGAAAGGTCAAGTTTGGATTGATAGAGAGAAAAAGTGCAAAAAGTGGAAGAGAAGAAGAAGTGTGGAATTCTGTGATATGAAGAGTGAAGGTGAAATCATATGGGATTCTAATTAAGTACTAAACACTCAGAGCTGTAATAGAATATCTGATCAACAATGATCTAGTTATAGTCAGAACAGAGATCTGAATCAGCAAAGACAGTTGCTTACACATACAATTCATTTCATTGTTACTTTCTAATAATTGTAGCAACGATCCCAAATCTCTTAACAGAGTAGACTTAACAGTCTTTTTGTAAATCCTCTCACAAGGTAGCATTTCTATGTTGAAGTGTTGAAGACCTCTAACAAGGCCACTCCTCACATGGAAATTTAAATCCTCTAATAGGGTCACACCTAACAGTGTGTTTTGTAACAGGGTTGGCTCCTAAAAGGGCTCACTTCAGAAAAGTGAAAAATAGTAACTAGTTACATTGGTAGTTTTTCCCATATTAGGTTTCCACATTAAATCTTGGTGTCACCTATGTATATTTTATTTGTTTCATGATTTATGTTTTAGCACTTAATCACTAAAGTATAATTGCATTGAATATTATAAAGATTTCTTTAACACCCGAGTTACAGAAGAATATCTTAATTAACCAAGTAACAGTGCTATATTGTTTAAGACATCTAAGGGACAAGGGATTTGTTTTGGAGTAACTGATTCACCCCTCACCTTAGAGTTACTTATCTCATTTCCAACATACCCAACCCAGGTGCAAAGGATCATAAGAAAAGGACCAAAGGTAGGTTTATTCTTGCGAGAACTCAGTACTATCTTCATAACAACAACAATGATCAAGTATTTTGAGGCATGATCAGACCTGTGAAGCCAGGTGAAGTCGATGCCTGGTACCTACAAGACTACATCATAAAGCAGACATACATGTGCATAGATATACATATAAAAGAAAGCATTATAGGCATATGACTAGGATTGATATATCATGTGGACCTCAACTATGTGAGTAACTATGACTTCATCCCAAATCATGAAAACACATCAAATATATATATACACATAAATCATGTAGAATCATCATAAATAGGGTTAGACTCCTAATCATTGGATTATTTTTCATAATCAAATCATATTACTAAAAGATATTCATTTCCTAAATCCATATGCACTGATAACAATAATCATAAATAAATACATCAAATTATCTGAGAGGTATATCAACATCCACCTTACTTATCAATGATCAGGATTAGGTTGATTATTTCAAAGCATACACCATAAAGAGATTATCACATAAAGAGAGAATCAATAGGGTCACTTACTTATCCTAGTCATTAACATCATGATCAAAATCTAGGCGCACCATGTAAAATACATGATTCATCTAGAGTAACCTTAAAAGAAGGTGGTATAGAAATCACTTATATATTCATCAAGAACCTATCACATAACATCCTAAACAAAGATAGGTCTGGAAATGTCTTCAACACCTAAGTGAAGATGGGCACACACCAAAGGATCCCTTAAGATATTATATTTATTATTAGGGTCAATAGGTACTAGATTATGAAACCATTAGAATGAACTATTGGAGTATATCAGACAAGTATCACAAATATCTAAGTGCTAAGAGAAGAATCAAAAGATATTACCACCCTCTAGAGAATTTAACAAAATCAAAAAACTTATTTTAGGTTTAGAGAATTTATCTCTTGATTAAATAAATCACCAGTAGGTTACCTTGGTACTAGCCACTTAGGGCCCCGGCCCCTCACTGAGAGCCACTCACCTAGTGTCTTAGGTTACCTACCCAAAAAAGTATCAAAAGAACATAATAAATGCATATCATAATATATAGGAATCCATAACAATGTCACAATGTCAAATAATTAAGTTTAGGAAACCATTAGTTTCCCAAATTCATCAAACAACCCTAGGTCACAATCAAGTACTCAGATAGATTAAAACACATCCGCATGGAATCAAAATGCATAAAAAGGATTCAAAACAAAAAAAATAGTTCAATAACCTTGTAAAATTATAATTCATAACCTCATAGTATCATTGGATTGGGTTTAGGAGATCATTGATTAACCCTAGTCCACCAGGTAGTCCTAAACCCTAATCTGCCATTCAAAATGCTTTAAAATGTATAAGGAGGCATCAAAATGCACCATTAATGATATTAAAATCATATTACATTAAATAATACATAATTTGAGTCAAAAATAAAACCCTAATAGCCTCTGGTTGTTAATAGGACCCCCAGACATCAATTTTACCCAAAAACTAACAATTTGGAAGACATGCGCACTTGGATGCTATTGTGAACACTTTGTATGATAATTTGCACACTTGGTAAGATAATTTGTGCACTTGGTCATGGGATTTTCGTACTTGGGCCCAAGAGTTGCGCAGTTGGTCAGAAACAGTGATTTTTTTAAGAAAAGCAAGATACATTAAGTATACGGCTAAAAATGGGAAAAATCTAGACATTGGGAGTGAAATATGATGAAGACCCATTTGATATATCCTTGATTACCTTCCAAAAAAAATCATTATACAGTCCCCAAACATCATATCAATGTGGGAAGTTATATAGGACCAAACACAGGTCAAAAGAGAAATGAAGAGATGAATTTATAATAGTGTATGCAAACACTTATAATCTACATTACTAAATGCTCCTAAAGGATCCTAAAAGAAGTAAGAGGCATCCAAAGACTTGATATAAAATAATACAAGAGGTTTGGAAAAAAATTATCAAATGATAAAGAGCGTCTTGAAGAGAAACAACATAAATGACTCATTGCAATACAACATGAGAGACTTCTCTCTGAGAGATTTCCTAAATAAGACAAAATTCAAATCCATAAATTAATCCATACATATTCCTCATAATCCATTTCAAATTCATTATTTTCTAAGCATATAATTCTGATAGGGGAATAATAATTACACACAACAGACAATGATCACAGAAAAGGAAGATCTCCTTCCAGGATAGATCCTACCTAGAGTCTTGCAGAGAAACCATTGACAAAGAGGATATTGATCCCTCCATTTATTCCACACCTTCATTTCATGGGCTCCAACATACCTACTCCTTCAATCCAAATTGCACTTACAGGAAATAAATTTTGTTTAGAGAGTTTGCAAAGTACATAGATCTACCCTATGTTGCTTCAACCAATTTCTTCTTTTTCCTTTTCAACTCCCTTGGTCTCCCTTTCCAAATTTATTTATTCTCCCACAAATAACTTGTAGGAGTGGTTGCACGGGAAAATCCAACTGTTGCAACCATTTGCAACCAATGGTTGGTAATAGTTTATTAAGGCATTTTTAATTATTAGTTTGTATGATATTCATGTACTCCTTTTTTTAACTTATTAATTAACATTCTTAAAACATTTACCTTAGGGAGGGTTAATGTAAATTTCCTTACAAAATGCACATTTATTAATTTATTTTCTTTTACCTCTAAATACAAAAAGAATTACCTCTCAAGGTTAATATCCTTGATTTTAAATAACTTAATAATTAATAATTTTAATATACTCATATTACCATTTTAATAATATCATTTTTATACATTATTTATTTATTTATTCCATACATAGACATTATTTTATAAGTAACATAATACACTCACATTAATTCATTATTAATTATTTAATACCACATTTAGAAAACATCCTTATTAATTACTCATACCAAGACCTCAAATTCACTCCTAACGTAAAGAGAATCACAACTTGCATAAATCCAAAACCAATCAAGCCCTAAAGATCTAATGTCCAAAGAGGACAAAGAACAAACCATCTTAAAACAAAAAAGTTATCCAGATAACAAAACAAATTTCTATCATGCCAAGGAAAGCATATACAGGACTAACTCAAGAGTACCCAACCCAGGTGCAAAGGATCATAAGAAAAGGACCAAAGGTAGGTTTATTCTTTCGAGAACTTGGTACTATCTCCATAACAATAAAAACAACAATAATCAAGGATTTTGAGGCACGCTCAGACCTATGAACCCAGGTGAAGTTGATGCCTGGTACTTGTAAGCCTGCATCATAAAGTAGAAATACATGTGCATAGATATACATATAAAAGAAAGCATTAAAAACATATGACTGGGATCGATACATCATTTGGACCTTAGTTATGTGAGTAACTACGACTTTGTCCCAAATCATGAAAACACATCAGATATATATATACACATAAAGCATGTAGAATCATCATAAATAGGGTTAGACTCCTAATCATTGGGTTAGTTTTCATAATCAAATCATATTACTAAAAGATATTTATTTCCTAAATCCATATGCACTGATAAAAATAATCATAAATAAATGCGTCAAAGTATCTGAGAGTTATATCATCATCCACCTTACTTATCAATGATCAAGATTAGGTTGTTTATTTCAAAGCATACACCATAAAGAGATTACCACATAAAGAGAGCATCAATAGGGATAATTACTTAGCCTAGTCATCAACATCTAGGCACACCATGTAAAATACATGATACATCCAGAGTAACCTTAAGAGAAGGTCTTATAGAAATCACTTATATATCCATCAAGCATATATCACATAACATCATAAACAAAGACATGTATATAAATTTATTGAACACCTAAGTGGAGATGGACACACACCAAAGGATCCCTTAAGGCCCCGTTTGTTTCACGGAATTGGAATTGAGTCAAAACCTTATTATCACAAAACCAAGTTTTGAAATCCCGATTTTGCATCTTCCTGTTTTGAAAATCACGGACCCGATAGAAAAATTAAACTCGGTTCATAATTTTATAAAACCAGGATTTCATTTTGAATTCCACCTTTTCACCTGGAAGATGGTGCCACCCATTTTAGGGCCTAAACTGGGTTTTGAAGGCTAAATCGGGTTTGCAACATAGAGTCCCAAACAGTGGATTTCAAAAAAAAATAGAAGTCTCGCACCCAATTCCTGTCAAATTCCTGCAAACAAACGGGGCCTAAGATAGTATGTCTATTATTAGGGTCAACAGGTACTAGATTATGAAACCATTAGAATGAACTATTGGAGTAGATCAAACAAATATCACAAATATCTAAGCACTAAGAGAAGCATCAAAAGATCTTACCACCCTCTAGATAATTTAACAAAATCAAAAAAAATATTTTAGGTTTAGAGGGGTATTACAACTCCTAACATGGTGAAGATCTTAACAGGTCTGAGGTAAATCCCCTAACAGGGTCACATCTAACAAATGTGCATTGTAATATTTAATAGGATTGGCTCTTAGTCAAGAAAACTTTAGAAGAGTATTCCTTTTTGTGGGTGAAGATTCCCACGGAGATTTTTCTCAAATTGGGTTTCCTCGTTAAATCTTGTGTTACATGTAATGCTTGATAACTGTGAATGTTATTTTCTTATATTATATGATTTTATCAATTTTGTGAAGAGTTTACAAGTTTGGTTGTTGTTATTTGAATCATCGAGTTAAATCAAAGGTTTAGATTTAAAGTATTAAGTTTCAATATTTTCTTATTCACCCCCCCCTCTCATTAAACCATCTTTAGTAGGGTAAACCAACTGTTTAGGGTTTCTATCCTTCGATTGTTTCATTTCGGTCTTTCTTTTTTGTTCTTTGTCTCCCCTATTTATTTTTGAGCTTCCTTTTGCAAAGCTCGCTTAGGATTTTTAGCCCTAGGTCATCAGGTTTGTCCTTGTCATTTTTTTGTTTTTGTTTTTGTTTTTTCATTTTTTCTTGTGTCGTGCTAGCCACGAGACTTTCAGTCTCTGAAGGCTGAAATTTTTATCACCAGAGTTAGATCAAGAAGAAGACCAAATTTGAATAAGTCCATAATGGCCCTCAGAGTTTCACAGTTTTGGCATTTCACAACCTATCCCATCACCGAAGGTCAAAACACTGATGGCAGGATCAAACTTTAGACTTTCAGAGTTTTGTGTCGTCACACTCCAAAGAATCCTACACCTCTGCAAGTCTGAAACTCCACTCCTTTCACCTCATCCATTTTCTATCATTTTACACTTTCACACTCTGATAGCCTTTTGCACCTTTACATCTCAACTTGTTGAAAACATCACCCAACCCCCATTCAAACCTCCTCTTCATAGTTTTGGCCTTTCGTAGTCTGATCCTTTCTTCAGTGTCTGGAAGTTTGAGTGGCTGAGAAATTCCATAATATGATTATAAGTAGCTGCTAATGACCCTTAGATTTTTAGTTTATGTTTTATGCTTTCCTTTAAATAGTTTTTTTCAATAAAGTACTGATGTTTGCATGTTTTATTGCAAGAATGCTAGAAAAGATCGTTGAATCACTCATGAAGTACCTATTCAAAGGGTAACACACACCTTCAAAGGTTATAAACCACCATAGTAAGGTTACTGACATTGAAATCAGAAATTTTGATTGAAATGACTTTCTAATCAAATGTGCCAAACCTAGTGGCAGGTCATATGACTGTACTACCGTAGTTCTATCAAGTTTAGTGAATGTAGCCGCACGCCCAGTCTCATTTTTATCCTTAGACTTGATTATGACCCTGGCACACCACTATGTACCATATGAGAGGGTAGTGAAAAATAGATTTGGAGGAATTGTCTTGGACCTCTGGCCAAATAACATCAAGGATGTCTTCCACCTTCTGAAGAGCGTTGATAGATATTATGATTTCTCAATCAGCAATGGCTTATATTTGTTAAATAATAACACCTTGGATGCATACAACATAGTGAACCAAGAATACCTGATCCAATCCATCCCAAAGAACAATCTTGAAAAGATAGATATGAGGAGTAGGATGGTATCCAGGCCGCTATCACAGTGCTCAAAAGATTATACGGATTACCCCAGTCCATTCAGCTTGAACATTGGATGATCATACTAATTGAGAAGATCAAGGGGAAAAGGGCTAGGTTTGATTGGGCCACCATCCTAAGTGATAATCGGGATGGAAAATTAATTTTAGTAAAGCACAACCCCAAGTTCCACATGACATCATGCATGGTGTATCTATTAGCAGTAAGGGAAGAGTACCCAGGCTTGGTAAAATAGGGAGCTTTTTGGAAACCAAATGCATGGCCCTTCATAGTATATCCCCAACTGATAAGGAAAGAAAAGATGGATTAATACAACCCAGACTACAATATTATTAATGATGCGTTTATGTTTTTAATCATCTTCTCAATTGAGGTTGATTATGCAAAGATACTATCAAAAGAGGTATTCGCTAAGGAAATGGCAATAGGGGCCTTCTACATTCAATCTAGAACCTTCACCTACATTAGAGTGGATGGGTGCACCCTTTCCCCAAAGAAACTTCCTAGATACCCTTCTAATTGGGTAATTATAATAGATATGGCCCGACAGCTCACTGATTCTTATGAACATATTAAACACAAGAAGAAACACTATTGGGACTCCCTTGCATTTTAATGTGATGAATATCCATTACAATCTCTAAAATATAGGGTCAGACCAAGGTTTGGTCTCATTGGTACCTATAGCCACATCATGGGTAGGCACTACATTCACGAGCCTCACCTGGAGGACTACTCGATGAATTGTGTGGACAATTATGAAGTTGAGGTTTGGGATTATTACATAATGTCCCTAGTTTTAGCAGATGCTTCCCTATAAATAAACATTATGCCCAAATCATGGGAAAAGGATACAGATGAGGTACTTGATCTACTGTGTAATAAAGATAAGGTATATACAAGACCTATCTTGAATCCTGAGATAGAAAAAGATGAGAATGATAGCATGGAATTCAAGGCCAGGCACGTGGTTAAGGCCACTAAAAATTGGATCAAGAGGCCCTTCCAAATGGATCCCATGCCAATTAAAATATATTTAAACCCACTACCCAAAGTGGATAAGGTACGAGGAGAAAGGGTAGCAGTACCTTAGTTCAAGAAGGAAGCCCCACAAAAATTAGGAACAGTGTATGGGCATGAATGCTTAGTGGTGTACGGTCCCAATCCTAAGCATAAACCACAAAGGAAAAGGATGAATGAAATCATATCCCCACCTTTGGATAAATCCCAAGAGACTCAAGAAGAGATCCCCACCACTATTAAATCTCCTGATGTAGAGGCTACAGAACCTTTGGGCACCTCATGAGAGAGAAAGAAAGTGTATAAGAGGAAGAGAGCCTATGCATCCCCATAGTTAGAAAATCTACTAGAGGAACCAGAAGAGGAAGGAGGAGAAGAGGAGGATGTACCCTTAGTGAAAAGAGAAAGTTAAAGTACTTTTGTCTCAAAGAAGAAAGGCTTGGAAAAGGATCTCCCCATTTATGGAGAAGAAAGGGCACATGAAGAACAAGGAAACCCCTGAGATTCCCTTGGTCCCAATGAATTCCTTATGTCTGACTTCCATAATCTCACAGGGTTTGAGGATCAAGGGATGGATGCATTGGATCATTCAACCAAAGTTAATGTGGAAGGGAAGGTACCCCTAATCCCTCAATTTATCCTTACTCCACCCCCATTTTAGTTCACTAATCCCACGGTGAAAATACCACTCATGGGAACATATAAAAGTAAGGAAAGGGACACCTAATCATTTCCCTTTAGCTTAGATTTTGCAGCCACAGACAAAGAGGTAGAGGTATAATCTATTTCAGGGTCCTCAACTTCCCAAACCTCACAAAAATCCTAGGAAGATTTGCTCAAAGATACATAAGGATATAAGGATGCAGAGAAAGGCTCATATCCTATAGACACTCAAACTTCCACTCCTCCACCATCATTTCATACTTCCACTCCTCCATCTTTATTTCCAACTCCTACTCCTTCACCTTCATTTCCTACTCCTACTCCTCCATCCTTTGTTCCTATATCCTCTTTGGGCCAAACTTCCCAAATACCTATGGTTGCAGAGACATTACCATCCTTTCAAACAAAGAAAAGTTCAGTAATGAGTCTTCAGGCTAAAATACAAACAATTCTTTCAAAAGATGTGGAGAAACCCCAAGATGAAACAGGACCAACAAGAGAAGAGAGAACTCCACCAAAACAAGAAGAAGAGGTACAAGATGGAACTTTGGGGGAGAAAGATGAAACCTTGGAAGAAGAGGTACGTGAAGAAGAGGGCTTAGAACTTCAAGAAGCAAAAAAGGAAGTTGGGCAGGAGATGGTAGCATAGGAGACAAAAGGGGCGGTCTCATATTGCACATTGCTCCTTACGAGCATGTTACTTCCTTTACTAAAAAACATGGTTTACTAAAGATATTTAACTGAGGAAGAGATTTTATACAAAAAAGGAAGAGGACACAGACATGTCCTTCCTAGGTCTATTCTTCCACCAAGTAGTGTCTAGTGTGCCCGCAAGCACAATTTCCTATGTCACTCAGGATAATAAGGGTCACTGGAAACCACAAGTGGTATCCCCTAAAACTAATTCCACCCAAGTGGAAATAACCCCAGAGGATTATAATTTTTATTATTTTGATTTAGGGGAGCCTAAAAATGAAGGGAGAAAAACATTGGCAGCTCTAAGGTTGAAGCATGCTCTCGGCTTTATGGACAAAGATGAAGAAAAAATAAATTCACTAACTAAGAAGATTGATGCATTGAGGAATTGATGTTTAAAGTGGTGGGTCCCATTGAGACAAGTTGTCCAGAAGCCTCATTACAGGTTGTCTTGAAAAAAAAATCCCACCTCAGAGTTGACGGAAGGAATGACACATTCTTTTGTGCAGGCATGTACAGACTAAAAGGTAGATTTTGAGAAGTTAGGAGAGAGAATCATTAGAGCTATTTTGAAACATTCTAGGACCATTATCAAAGAGGCTACCAAGCTATTAGATATTATAGAGAATGAACAAGGATTGAATCTCCAATTAAGAAGATGGCATAAATTACTTAAGGACCTGAAGATAGTGAACAAACAGTGCTTCCAAATTCTAGTAAAAGTATATGAGGGAGTGGAACTGGGTAATTTTCGGATATGGACCAAAAGAATAATAGAGAAAATAAAGGTTTATGAAAAGTTTGTAAACAAGGTCCACTAGAGACATAAGGAAGTTATGATGTGGGTAGAGAAAATAGAGGATTTATTCATAGGAATAGATCTGTAGTTATATGAGGATAATGAGAGAGAAGTTTTTTCTCCTGTAAAAATCATTATACTACAGTTCAAACGGATCTTGGTAGGGGTTAGCACAAAGGAGGATCTCCATCAACTCTTCATATTCAAGGAAGAGATGCAAAGGGTTTTTGAGCACAAAGAAGAGATCAAATTATTTTCTTCTAATTTGACTGCCTCCAGAGAAAGAAAAGATTAGTGCTTGAGTAATGTGCTAGAGGTAGACTATGGAGAAGTGCAAGAAATAGTGCAGAGGCTTCGGGATTCTTGTCTGAATATCTTCCCATGCTGACTGTCCATTTTGGGGACTTAGTCAAATTTTGTATCAAGGGATTTTGACACTTCATCATTTTTGAAGCCTTAGAATTTTGGCCTTTCATCCTTTGAAAGTCCAAGATTTTGGAGATCCCAAGAAGATTTCATCTACACTAATTTTTTTTCAGCATCTAATTTTTTCAAAGCAGAGGTTGAGGTATGAATTTATGGTCTATTCTAGCATGAAGAAGATTTTTGCATGAAGATGAAGTCTCAGATCAGATTTCTTGTGGAATAAGGTTCATTTTGGTTTAACTGGAAGCTATCCATCAGTTTTCCATGCAAAGAGAATCCCAAGTGAATACATTAAGGGAGAACTTGAAGATCAAAGTGAAGACTCTAGTTAGAAATGGTGGAACTCCAGTTCAGTTCTCTCTTCTTCTGAATGAATTTTACCTTGATTCTAGGGTAAAACCAAATGTAAATGGATCAAGAATCCATGCAAGCTTTCTAATAGTTAGTTTAGTAGTAGTTTAGCTTCTTTTAGCTTTAGTTTCAAATTTGTTTCACTATTTTAGAGTAATTGAAACCCTAGTTTCTAGGTTCAAAGTTTTGTAAATAAAATCACTATATATTGTATCAAAATAATATAATTAGGGTCAAATATTTTATGCAATAAATGTAATTAGTGTTCACTTGTTCATTTCTTTCAAAGACCTTATTGTGTTTATTGTGTTTGGATCTGCAATTGATTAGATTGGAGTTTGATGTTGGTCATCGATCTTGTTGTGACGAATGACTGGAAAAGATAATTCTACTGCTTCAATGATAAATTTGTCTCATGTGTGTGCACATACTTGTGGCTTCATGATTTGATAGGTTTTGAAAATCTTGCATCTTGATAAAAATTTCTCAAAATGATTACACCTATTAGGTATAGATTCATGACATGGTCTGATTCATATTTTACGGATTTCCATCTTTCTATCATTCAATTCATAAGGAAGGTTTGGTAATGGTTTATGTCCGTTAGGATCTTATTTCAATAAATTTTCTTAATTCTTGTTACCCAAATATTTGATCTTTTAACAATCTAGATAGAGTAGATAATCATTGTAGGGGTTTAGCATACATTTTATAGCATTAGTGAAATACATGCCTTGATAAACTGAAAAAATACAAAAGGTACTAAAGTTTGTTTTGCAAATTGAAGTCTTGAAAGAACTAGCAAAGGCCTCCTTGTGAACATTCACATTTATCTTCAACTGATCTTACCAAGTAGGTGTACCACGACCACAGAGAACCTTGGGAATAACTTTGTTATTCTTTCAAGAGAGGAAATTGGATCTTGAATTCCTAGCAATTAACTTGTGTAAAAACAACACACAACAGTGACTCTTGCAAAATCCCACAAACACATAAGAAAGTTGTTTAATTAACCCCTCTATTCTACTTAAATGCCACTATGCTAAAGATGAAAACTAAAATTTAAATAAATCCCTACCAAAACACAATCTGTAGTCTCATTTTTTAGCCTTGGATGGTCGACAACAACTGCACCAATCTAATAATGTTGGTAGAAAAGAGAAAACTCTAAGCAAAAGGTGGAGATGTCGATGTGAAAGAACAAATGGTGAACAAACCAGATGTTGATTCATAGTTAAAAATGTTGATCTAGTGTAATGCCCCACCAAGGAACCCAAGAGGATTGACCATCTAATTGTTAGTAATAACTGAGAGGGGGGTGAATCAGTGGCCTCAAAAATTAATCCTTAAATCAACCCTTCAAACTTAGTACAAAAAAATTATACCTCTAGTTATCTTTAGTCCTATAAGATGAATGCCTTGAAATACTTATACCAAATTACTACTTGTTGGAATGCTTTGTAAAACCTTCTTATGTATGTTTACCGATAAGCAGTCTTTCTATTTACCAAAACACAATAAATAACTGGTGTATACTGATCAATCCAGATTTACTTATGTGAAATGAAAAACAATAAATTAATGAATCATAGACACATTAACACATGGATTTTTAACATGGAAACCCTGTTAAGGGAAAAGCCACTGGGACCGGTACCCCAAATTTTCACTCTTCTAAAGTGAGCTCGATTAAGAGTCAACCCTGTTAAAGGTTACAAACACATTGTTAGGTGTGAGCTTGTTAGAGGATTTAAATGAATAGTTTATTACTTAGTATCTGGCATCTAATGCTACCATCCTTGATCAAACACTCACTTGGTCTATCAATAGGTATCAGGCATATCCAATGCTACTTTGTATGATCAAACTTTTTGATACTCCTAGGGATGTATCTCAATTACAAAAGACTTTTAAGTCCTTCTCGGTTAAGAGACTTGATGCTTCAATGGTTAAACTGAACCAATAAATTGATTTGTTCACATATACAACTTGAATTGCATATTTTTAGATCTATTGTAAGTGCATTACCTTTCTTATCAATATTATCAATTTAATACCTTTGCTCCACATTGTTCTACTCTGTGATGTTGTATCATTGTTCATCGGTGTCTGCAAAATTTATCTCTTTCCTCAGCTTGATTGATCAGGTCTGAATAAAGACTTTCTTCTCCTTCAAAATCTCTTCAGCATCTATTCTCTTTTCACTCCCCCTATTTACAATGAATAATATTGTCTCTTATATAGACATGATTTCACCGTTTCATGGCTTTCTTGATTTTGGCATGATCCACAATTCTTGCCGATTAGATTTAAAGAAAAAATCAAGTTTTATCTTGTAGAGATCTTCTTGCCAAGTGGACAAAGAAGATTTAAATCCTTTACTTATCTCTGACTTTATCTTTTCAATTAAAACAATGATAAGTACCAGTTAAGTCTATATTTATCTCTTGATAGCTAAGCATTTTGTCATTTTTGAACTCTCTGTTTTGTCGGTCAATACTTCAATTAGTCATTGGTGACAACTGACTATTCCATCGGTGTGACTTCAATTGTCTTCAGGATCTCCGTCTATCGGGCAACATTGTAATTTTGTCTGTCAGGTTACACTGTGCTTTTGCTTCATCGGGTAACACTGTGACTTTTCTCATCAGTAATGTTGTGTTTTTTCTCATCGGGTAACACTGTGACTTTTCTCTTGTCGGTACTTTGTCCATTGGTGTGCACTTCATCGATGTATACAGTCACTCTGTGAATACTTAACTTTTATGCATTATTAATAACATAGCCTTTGATTCATTGGTTCTTTGAAGTCTTTAGCATTATGTACATGACCATATAGATTATATTCTTACATTGACTTTATGTGTCTTGGTGATCATCAACTTAACATATTCAAACATTTAATCAGTTATAGTTCATCAATCTCCCCCTTTGGCTTTGATGGAAACACACTACATTATCACAAATACAATATGAAATATAATAGTTGAATTTCATCAAACTTCCAATCTTATGTACTATAACCGATACAAATATCTGGTCCTCAGTAAGATTATGTGAGCTTAGATTTGATTCTTGCAGTTCTCTTTCTGTCTTCAATCCCTTCACTGGATAGATGTAGAATATTTCTTCTTTTTATGTGATGTGTTCTTTTCCTATCTCAAACTCTCTCCCTTTGACTGTTCTCTTTTCTTTTGATGTCTCTTCTCTCTCTTGTCAGCAATCTCTCCCTTTGTATGTACTCTCCCTTTAGATAATATGGTGGATATAATCTCTCCTAATGTGATAATGGATATAATCTCTCCCTTTGATAGCAATGCCAAAAAAATATTTGACAGCAATGCCAAACAATCCTTTCTATCCATAATATACTCCTTGAATTTCCCAATCCATCAGCAATATAATAACACTGGTGAGTTGGAGTAGATAAATACCTTGTTGTGTACAGATGTATCTTTGAAGTCCATCTCTTTGCTTGCATCAACATGAATTATATTTTGATAATATGTAGGTTGATGCATCCTTCTAGTCATATTACTAACTAGTAGACAAGGGTCTGACCCCTAGTCTCTTTTTCAAGTACTCAAATGCATCCTTGGGCAGTGGCTTGGTAAAGATATCAGCTAATTGTTCCTTTGATTGCACATACTCAAGTATCACCTCCTTTTCTTGAACTTTTTCTCTCAAATAATGATACTTGTTAGCAATATGCTTTGTCTTAGCATGCATGACTGGATTCTTAGAAATGTTGATTGCACTTGTATTATCATAATAGATAATTACTGGTTCAAGAATTTTCATATGCATACCTCCAAGTAACTATTTGATCCATGCAATATTTGAGCAATTTGCAGTAGCAGCAACATAGTTTGCTTCTACAATAGACTAAGAGATGCATCCTTGCTTCTTACTAATCTATGTGACAAGTTTGTCACCCATAAAGAATGTTCCTCCAGTTGTGCTCTTTCGGTCATCAATTTTTCCAGCCCAATCAGCGTTGGTAAAGACCTTAAGTTCAAATTTTCATTCTCTTCTATACCATAGGCCATATTCCTCAGTATTCTTCAAATATCTTAGGATTCTTTTCACAGCAGACATATGTGATTCCCTGGGATTAGAAAAAAATATTGCAACTATTCCTACTGCATGTGCAATATATGGTCTAGTATGTACAACATACATGAGTTTTCCAATCATTTATCTGTACAAAGTCTAATTTACCTCAGATGAATTTTCCTCCTTTTTCAGCTTACATCCAGTTTCCATTAGTGTTCCAACTGGCTTGGAATCTTCCATTTTGAATATTTTTAGCACTTCCTTGATGTATTTGGATTGTGTAATGAAAATACCTTCATCTTGTTGCATGATCTGTAGACCAAGAAATAACTTGATCTCTCCAAACATAGACATCTCAAACTCTTTATGCATTTAATTTGCAAATGATTTGCATAGCATATCATTGCCACCAAATATGATGTCATCAACAAATATTTCAGCAATCAAAATGTTAGCATCAGTATCTTCCTTCAAATAAAGATTATTGTTTTCACAAGTTCTTACAAATCCAATACTTATGAGATAGGAATGAAGTCTTTCATACCAGGCTCTCGGTGCTTGTTTCAATCCATACAAGGCTTTGTTTAGTCTACATACCATGTTCCTCTTGTCTGGATTAACAAACCCTTCTGGTTGCTCAATGTATACCTCTTCCTCTAGTATTCCATTTAGGAATGCAGACATGACATCCATTTGGTATACCTTGAATCCTTTACATGCAACATAAGAAAGTAATATTCTCACTCCTTCTAGCCTAGCAATAGGTGCAAAGGTCTCTCCATAGTCAATCCCTTCTTCTTGTGCATACCCCTTGCATACTAGTCTTGCGTTGTTTCTGGTGACTTCTCCATTCTCATTTAGTTTATTCCTGAATATCCATTTTGTACCAATGGCATTCTTGTCATCTAGTCTCGGTACAAGTGTCCATGTCTATTTTTCTCTATCTGCTCAATTTCTTCATTCATAGCACTAATCCATTCTTCATTATCAAGTGCAGCATTGACAGATTTTGGCTCAAAATCACAAATAAGACATCTTGTGTTTAGAGACTTACTTTTGGTTCTCATACCATCCTTCTTGCCTCCTATGATCTGGTTTTTTGGATGGTTCCTTCTGACATATCTAGAAAGTATAGGTTCAATTCTTTGTCTATCATCTTTATCATCATTTTGTTCTTCATTCTAATCTCCATCACTTGGTACATCATCTTGAGCAATATCCTAATTTTTGGTATTTGCAGCCTGATTCTCGGGTGCAATAATTTGTTGCTCGAGAGCTATACATTGTTTCTTGGGTAGAGTGTCAGGTTCTTCATTATAGACAAATCTGTTGTAGTCCTCTGGTTCTTTTGTGCTTTCCTTTTCATTTTTCTCTACAAATTCATCTATCTTTACATTTGCACTTTCAACAATTTTGTTAGAGGCTTTATTGAGACATTTATAAGCCTTGCTCTTGGTGGAATACCCTAGAAATATTCCTTCATCACTTTTGGATTCAAGATTTCCATTTCTATCATCTTTTAAGATATAACATTGACTACCAAAGATCTTGAAGTAACTTACATTGGGTGTGTAACCATACCATAGCTCATAGGGTGTCTTCTTGGTGTCTTTATTCAATTGTACTATGTTCAATGTGTAAATAGTAGTATTGATAACTTCCCTCCAAAAGATTTGGGTGATGCCTTTCTCTATCATCAGTGTCCTTGCACAATCAACAATGGATATGTTCCTTCTTTCAGCAATTCCATTTTGTTGTGGTGTTCTCGGTGCAGAGACCTATCTTTTGATAGCATGCTCATTGCAAAAGTTAGTGAATTCATCTAAGATAAATTCCCCTCCTATGTCTGATCTTAAGCATTTCAATTCCTTACCACTTTGCTTCTCTACCATTGCTTTGTACCATTTAAACATCTTGAATGCTTCAGATTTATCTTTTAAAAACATAACTATCATCATTCTAAAGTAATCATCAACAAAGAGAATAAAATATCTATCACCATAGTAACTCTTTTTCCTCATGGGTCCACATAGATAACTATGGACTAATTCTAGAATGGCATCAAATGTATGGGTTTTTCTCATGAAACTAGACTTTGTCATCTTACCTTTTTGACAATTTTTGCACATGATATTGTCGAGCTTAGTCATCGTCGGTAAGCCTCTTACATTTCTCTTTTTTCTTATCTTTATCATGTTTTCAAAGTTTACATGACACAATCTTTTGTGCCACAACCATATGTCTTCGTTTCTAGCCATTAAGCAAGTGGTTTCAGTATCATTCAGATATAATAAGTTACCTTTTGTTTGCTCACCGGTACCAATTAGCTTTCCTGATACATTGAATATCTTTGCCTTCTTATTTTCAAAAGCTACTCTATGACTTGAATTATTCAACTGAGAAACACTCAATATATTATAATTCAATCATTTCACCCAATAAGCATTTTCACATTTTATCAGGTTATTCAACATTATAGTTCCTCTACCTTAAACTGGACAAGGTGTATCATTACCCATTCTTACTGAACCACCATTAAAGTATTCAAAAGTCTCAAAAAAAAATTTGTCACCAGTCATATGGTGAGTGCAGCCACTATCTATGATCCAGACATCATTTTTACTAACTTTAGTTATGAGTGCAGATTCTACATACCTTTCTTCATCATCATCTGAATCATCTTTTACTGCCACAAACACCATCTCAATGTCTTCATTAGATTCGGTATCAGTAGCTTAATCTTTGCATTTAGCTAGGTAATTGGCCTTCTTAGCTTTGTTCTTATAGTCTCGGGTATCTCTTCTTTCTGATTGTTGGTTGCTTCTGTAATCTCGATTATTACCTCTATCAAACTTCTTTTCAAATGACTTGTCATTACTTTTGTCATCTTTTCTTTTGTTAGGACATCTTGCAGCCAAGTTTCCAATCTCTTTACAATTAAAATATACAAGTGGTAATTTACCTTTGCCTCTCTGCATTCTTCTAGCCATAAGTGCTTCAATTTCATCAAGATCTTCTTCTTCACTTTCACTATCACTATCTTTTCTCATAGTGTGTTTATGACTTGATTT
>MU226281.1:718088-750252 GCA_018584345.1 Thuja plicata | reverse complement strand
ATTTTCTCCTTCTACTAGTTGTGAAAGTATAAGGAAGAGACAACAAACATTAAAACTCTAACCTCAACATGACACCAAACTTTCAATGTTTACATACATACGAACCAACACAATATACTTTTAATCTAGAAACAAAGTATTACTATTTGAGTGCTACCTTAATCACTTCTAAATTCAATTCTTCAATCCAAATGAACTCTTGTCTCTTTCATAATCACAAGGCATATTTTTTATAGTTACTTAAAATATCACGTCTAAGATGTTTAATTAGTATAATTTATACAGGAAATAACAAAATGGGGAATCATCCAAGGAAAGCAGTATGTATAATCCTTAAAATTTCTTGAAATAATCAATTTAACAACTCAAAACACATGTAATGACATTTAAGAGATGCATTGGCATATACGAATGATCCAAATAATCATTTCCTTCCAAACACTCTAGGTTTTAAACAATATAAGTGAAAGGTATAGACTCCCTAGTGAGTAATTTTCACCCAAGCCGAGCATTTATTTGAACCCATTACTAACCCAAAAAAAAAATCTTCAAAATATAAGTAAATTTCTAGGATAATTCAATATTAGTACTATCTACTATTTTTCCAAAACACTTTATAACAAACACACCGAAGCATGCAATTTTCACAACTACAATTCAATTTTGCAAGAATGATGCTAACATTCGTAAGAAATATAATACAAGAGCTTAAAGGGTAAGAATAGGTGAGTTATGAGTCCCAAAGTTCCCAGTGTGGAAACCTAGGCTCTGATACCAGATGTAATGCCCCATCAAGGATCCCAAGAGGACTAACCATCTAATCTCTAAAGATGAAGTCAATTTTTTTTTTGAACTATTACAATGCACATTTTAAAAAGAATCGATACACATATTCTCACAAAACACGAATGCAACATAATTGAGATTTTCTAGTCCTCATAGGTTCCCTAACACTTCTACTCAAACAATATTAATTAATATAATTACATTTAAGAGTTTCATAATGAGTTACAAGTCTAACATATTTATAACCCTTCAGAATAAATGACTACAGTGTGATGAACATGTTTCAATGAGTAGTCGCCAACATTTAATTTACCAACACAATCCATTCTTCATAACTAACTAATGGAATTCATAACATCTATAAAGCATCTTATAAATTTAGTTTCATATAGAAATTAGGGTAAATAATATCATGTTTTATCACATACCCTACCACCTATATGTACATTGTACTAGATATATTTTAAGACACCAACTAAAATGTTCCTAACTCATTCTTAATATCAATCATAAGTTAACATTATGTGAATCAATTTATTGAGTTACTATCACAAGTTACACCGAACCAAAAGTGTATTGTACTTCTTTTTTAATAAGCTTATCTTAATATTTAGCATCTCCTTTCACAATTATATAACTATTCCACAATTGTAATTTCATTATCATTTATCATTCCTATAGACCTTCTTATCTAACAATAACATTTATCTTTGACATAAACAAAAGTTCATTCATAAACCAATCATTTCATAATATTCCTGTATAGTCAATTATATAAGAGAATGTACTTATCATATCAATATAAGCTAGGTCCTTATTCACAAACAAGAAAGAAATATAAGAATAAATTTTCATTCAAGAGATCACTTACTTTATTACAAGATAGCATTAGAGGGAAACAAATGACAAATTCCATATTATTTTAATATTTGTGACATATACAAGTAAGAGCATAACTTTTCCCTTTATTTCACCTAGAAATACCCCTTCCCATTACATTGATTCACCCTTCATTTACATTTCATTACATTACCCAAAAAGGGATTTTAATAAATAAATACATCAAAATTACAATTCACTGAAGTACATGATGCAGAAGTAGAATCTTTGACAGCTTCCAAGCATGAATCTAAAGGCAAAGTCATCCATGCAACCACGAATAGTACCTTGATAAGATTAACCACCCAACCATGTAGAACCATGAATTTCCACTCCCCTATGCTAGGAGATAGAACCAAGGTCCACACAAGGCCCTAATAAATCTAAGTCTTCACAAAACAATAACTTAAATAAATACAAGACATGACAAATATCACTTAACTATACACAAGGGTTAGGTTTCTAGCATACCCTCTAAGTGAGTGTCGTCACATATCCTATTTATGGGGATCCTTCCTAGAAACAATGTAACCCCAGTCCCCCCTTTATGAATAGGGATCCATCTTGGCAGTTACCCATGGTCTCGGTACTCCAAGAGGACTATGTGGGCATTATTATGTTTTGTTTCATTATATTTTATTTCCCCCCTTTCCCAGATTCATTATTAGGTTATCACTTTTTACTAACCCGCCCATAGGATCATCTGGAAACCACTTTAGGGTTCCAACACCTATGGTGAGCCACTCACCTAGGGTACCTAGTCCCCTACCCAAAACATGACAAAAGAATTACAATACTTCAAATGCTTTATTTTAGAGGTTTAGTAAACTCTCATGTGTACTTGGACCACCAGGATGAGTCCTAACCTTAACCATAAACAACATAATAATAGTAAAATCATTTCACATACTCAAGACACCTTAAGTAAGACATTATGATCAAATTCAAGCAATAAAATGAACATAGAAGAAAATAATCTCAAATGAAATAAACTATCAAAAGGAAGGGTGATAAATTGTCATTCTAAACCTTCCAAAACTCAATAATAATTAAATATGACTTTAATCACTATTCAAACGTAAAATCAACATAGAATTAAAAACCACACAAGAAGACATAATCACTCCCAAAAATAGATAGTGACAAACTCATCAAGCCAACACATTAGATACAAATACTTAGTTTCTAGATTTCATTATGAACGTTTTTAAACTACCTTTTTTTTTTTTTTTATCGGTAAAAGGCTGAAGCCAGATAATTTTATTAATTTTATTAATTTATAAAATTTTACACAAAATTTTCTCCATTCCTGCGGGCACTGGTAGGAAAGAATGGAGAAGAAAACCTCCAGTCTTGCCTAGGACCAAAGTCCATAATACATAATACATTGACTATAATTATGAGGGCATTCCCCCATTTACAGATAAAAGACCTCCCTTATTACAAATTTTACATTAGGATATTTACAAATCCTTGGTAACATAGGCTTGAGCCTCATTGAGAAGGTCTGAGAATTATAACAAAGTCTTGAGAAAGAAGACTCTAGCTGTTGGACCCGTGTGTCGATCTTCTATTTGGAAACATTGCATTTACCTGCACCAAAACTGCTAGCCAAAACTTTCTATAGCTATTAAAATATTTGTCAGCTAGATATAAAATCTTACAAAAGGCTACATATACATAAAATAATCTCAGTCTACTAATAATCCATTATTAACCTTGAATAATGGCAGGGGAGGGAAAAGGAGAGAAAGTTTATAATAAAAACTACCCATATATCTTTTAGCCTTGAAAATATAATTCTCCAACTGAATTATTTATATGTATACACATATATACATATACATATCTCTCTCTGTGTGTGTGTGTGTGTAATATTGATTATGAAAGATTCGATAGTTTGATAAAAACATCTATGTATATATATGTATGTATACATATACATATATGTATTTATCAAACCGAGTTTAAATATAATTCTCTTATGTCTTCTTTCATTCTTTGAAAAGCCTGAACATTACCAAATTAAACAGAGATTTGAGTTTGAGAGATTTAGTTAGCCTTCTGAGGTTCTTACATCGGCACTTGATTTACTACAATTTTAAGAAAAACTATTTCTCTTTACTTAATATAAGGACTAAGCAGTAAACAAGAGGTTTCAAGTGGTAATGTAAACGTGAATCAAATAATTTGATTAGTGTCTCCAAATTAAAGATTTGCATATAATACTAAGACTGAAGCAGTATAAATAATTCATAATTTTTAGTTTCATACCTCATCCAATATGAACCTTGCTAAAATACTTTTAATTCAATCATAAAACTTTTAGCATTATGTCATCTGAAGGAAACCGCACAAGAAACACATAAATACATTTTGGATGCAGAGAAAACATAAAGAAACTCAATACACTCTTTTTTGGAGAAAAAATGATCCTCAAAATCCTAGAAAGGTGGGCTAATGTTCATCTTCCCCTTCCCTTAATACTTTGCTAGACGGGCCTAACAATATTTGTCTCTTAGATCTGTTGTGATGACCTTCATCCATCCATAAATCAATCATATCTTTAGAATCTGAATCGTCAAAGCAATTTCTGTCCAATTCCCCTACATCATCATTATGCCAGTAGGAAAAAAACCAATTTTCCTCATTGGGGATTCTCAAGTGCATAAAGGTCATTAGGAATTCTAGATTCCTCTGAATCACTGGTTGTCTAGATAGGAAGGCCTAAAAGTTTTTGACGACAATAATAGGGATGGTCGGAGTAGGCCTTCCATTGATAGCTAGTAGATCATAAAATCTTGGCATAGTAATAGTGTAGTCAGGTTTAATATTCTGTAGGACTTTGTCAATATTACCGAGGTATTTCCTTTTGAAAATCCAAAAATAGAGTTTGCCAATATCCTCTATTTTAGGATCCACATAAATAGACGAAGCTATAAACATGGCTGGAATCTCTGATTTTACTCTATATCTATCTGTATTTGAAAAAAAATCTCTACCTAAGATTCTGTAAACAGCTCTTAGGACAATAGATTGAGAGTTCAAAAGAACAGATTTAAGTCTCTTTATGGTGATCTCTCCATCAAAAGCTATCTGATGTTTAGTGTAGGTTAGTTTGATTGGAGTAGTCATTTTGCACTAGACAACAAATAGTCAGAAAGCCACACCCAAGCACAAGAATAGGAGAGAAAACAAGCCTCATATATAATGAAGATTAACATGGTATATGAAGAGATGAGTTTGGAAATGAAAGGTCCTCATCAAGGAGCCATAATGATTACTCAAAGACTCCAGCTATGTAAAGAATTTGAAAAGGGTAAAGAAGATGAAATGAAAGGATCGAGCTCAAGGGTAAGAGGGCATCAAATATATAATTTTAAAGGATGTGAATATAATAATATTCAAACAAATCTAGAAAAACAAAGAAACATATTTGCCCGAAACTTCTGCAGGAAAGCGAAAAGGCATATCAATTCTTACCATACCTAATGTTTCTTGTATTCTTGTGGGGAAGCATAAAATCTAGGGCCACCTCAAGAACCTAGATTGTGCCCTATACTCTTCAGATCAAACCATAGAACTAGATGATATTGCCCCTTCCCCCCTAAAAATTGGATTAGCAGACCCATCTCAGTCATTTCTATTTGAATAAAGATATGGACATCAAAGCCTTTAAGGATTATCATTGGGCTAAACTATGAGACTAGAGAGGAGGTACTAAGCTTCTCACATATTGGCCCCAAGTAGTCTTAAGAAGGGTGACTCTCAACCATTATACTTACCACCTGTTTCTTGATAATACCAGAATTGGTATTCTGAAATTAACTTAGTCTGCTACAGATGACATGTATGTATGGGTGTGTGTCTATTATATATAGATAATAACTGAATATACACCTGAGTACAGACGTGTGTGTATATATATATATATGTGTGTGTGTGTGTGTGTGTGTGTGTGTGTGTGTGTGTATGTATATGTATATATATATATGTGTGTGTGTGTGTATATATATGTGTATATATATATAAATATACATATATATATATACATATATATATATGTATATATATAAACATATATATACATATATATATATATATGTATATATATATAAACATATATATATACATATATATATATATGTATATATATATATATATGTTTATATATATATATATACATATATATATATATATAAAGATGTAAAAGTTATGACATTATTTCCTAGTGCACTTGAATGCCCTAATGATCTGCGCAAACCACAGAAGGAAAAAACCTCTATTTTTATGAGAAGTAAGTTGTGGTCTACTCCTATTTTGGTTTGTCAATACCTCTACAAATATTTCCAATAAAAAGCATACATGTAGTTTATTGGTTCTGAAAATATAATTATATAAATATATATATATATAATTGCTTCATATATATATCCATGTACATTTATATAAATGTAAACCGCCTGTGTCTTATTGTACAGAAAAATTATAAAACTATGAATCTATAATAAGGGTTTTAGGATACTAAGATCCAATATCACCAAAGAGACCTTCATATACAAATATCTTCCTAAAAGGTTTCTTCGAAGGTAACTTCATATTTCTTTTAGAATTCCTATTCTTCTTTCCCCATTTCTATGTAAAGCTCATCCTTCAAAGGTGTTTGCAGAGTGTTAACTAAAAACATAACATTCAACCATTATATAGAATCTGAAAGTTAACCCTAATGATAGTGTTATAATGCTTCAAAACATGGAGAAGACCATTCTTATATATAAGCGTATATATATTTCAAGATTAGTATTGTTTTCCAATATACTTCCATAAACTACCCGATATTTACATTACTTTTGAAACTAAGTTTTTCAAAATCTAAGTAATCTACTAACAGTGGCATAACAAAAATTGACAACTTTCTTTATACTTTTGATAACATCTAAGAACAAAAGTATTATACTATTCTAAATTAAAATTACTATTTACTTAAGTTTTACTACTAAAGAGATCTTTAATTTTTTATAATAGGCTCGCTGCTCCGTTCCTCTGCATTCTTCTTGATGATGATGATGGTGACCTCTTCTTCATCCATTTCCATCTTTGCTTTAGAGCACCTTATAACAGATGGGGAGAGAATACAGAAGTTTTCCTTTTCCATCTTTTCCAGCATATTCGGAATCTCAAAACCTTCATCTATCCAGTATTTGAGAAGCTCATCAGTATCCATCTCAATCTCAAGAATCTATTTAAATAGGAAATCAATTTTTCTCTGCATCTCAGGCCAATGTTTATCGAAACTCTTTTCATCCTTAAAAGTAATCATCGGAACACGATTGCATTTAGGAATATCATTCAGTTTTTCTATGTCAATTTTCATCGTTACCTCCAGAAAGGGCACAGTAAGATGATTATCAATGCAATGCACCATTTTATCCAGACCACCCAGAATATTCTTCAAAAAGGTAGAAAGTGCTACCTTAATTACTTCCTCCTTCTTCCATCTGGCATAGGTAGCTAGCACAATGAAAAGACCCACAATATCCCCATTTGAGCGAAAGGTGAAAGAGTAATCAAAATGGGTATCTCCCAATCCTTTCTCCAAAGCTCTTCTCGCTGCTTCAGGCATTGGATTCAGGATTTTGTTCCGTCGCTCAGGTTTGATCGAACCACGGAATGACATCGTACAATTATCACAGAGCGTAAAACTTGCAAGCTTTGATTCCATACTTTCTTACCTTTGAGAAAACCTTCTATTAAACTTTCTTTTAACTGATAATTCTACTCCTATTCCCTTCATACCTAAAATGCCAAAACTTAAATCTTAAGTTAACCTCTTTATTGCTGCCCTCTGTATAATAATTATATCTACACTTCAGTAGTTCATTTATTACATTCATACCTTTGAGTTGGCCTTGCCAAGTGTGAACTCTTAATCATTATTACGTGGTGGGCATTACACGTACATTGCTGATTCAAGAAATCATGAGGAAATATTGGAAATGAAAGTGATGCCTTGATGATTCAAAAAAATCATAAAGATTTTGAGTGCCAAGATAGATGGTAATGAAAGAAAATCTTTCACATGAAACTGATAAAGATATATTAGTACTTCTTAAGATTAGACCACCTTCGCAATATAAGAAATGAGTCTAAACTACCACGTGGTTCAAAAGATGTCAGCTTAGCATTGTGATGATTCTAGGACAATAATTAACTACTTGATTTTCATATAGATTCTTTGAGATATAAGAGACATTCCACTTACCTAAATCATTCGTTTGTAAATTACCTCTTATAAAAATGTATAATACGGGATGAAGTAAGATAGAAAATATTGTATCTCAATTGAAAGGATAGTACACTAGTCTAAACAAAGCAAGCCTAACAGAGGAAAAGAGAGACAGTAAGCAAAGGTTCTCTTAGAGGTAGAGAGAGGATATATCATTAAGAGGCTTAAGATCACTATTAGAAAATGTATAGTCAAAGGTATAATCAAAAATACAGTCGTATGAATCAAAATGGGGGACTATGGCATTATATATATTTATATATAAACATACATATGAACATATACAAAAAACATTTACAAATCTACATATATATTTTAATTTTTCCATAAATGTACATGTAAATTTATAAACATGTTCTATATAGATGCATATATACATATATATATATATATATATATATATATATATATATATATATATATATATATATATAAATTATTCTATAACTTCCTGTAATACATATTATGGTTGGGTAGGAGTCGATCTAGATAAGAAAACTGTTGAATCTTAGACTAAAGCTAGTCCTTAATAAGTTGATAATAGAATATTAGTTCCTTTATTTATAAACTATGTATATATATTAATATACTCCTATTCATTTTGACATTTCTATGAGTACCTAATTCAGTCTTCATAATTATACACAGAGGGGAAAGGAAACTCAGTCAGGACTTACAGTTGAGACTAAATGTCTTCTAGCTATGAAATTGTCAATGGCAAGGTTAGCAAGTTCATCCGCTCGTCCATTTCCCTCCCTATAAATATGATTTATTGTGATATTATTGAAGGATTTACATAGAAGAAGAGCCTGGGAAAGGAGGGTTTCCAGTCTCCAATTAGTTAGAGAGCCCTTCCTTAGTGCATTTATTATTATAGCAGAATCACCTTTGATTGCTAAATTCTCAATCTTTAGATCCTTACTTAGGGACAGGCCTTCAATCAGGGCCTCCAATTCCACCCAATTGTTAGTCTCCCTTCCTATAAATTCAGTACTCTTGGCTATTTCAATACCCTATGATTTACGAATAGAGCATCCAATCCCAGTAGGACTAGGATTACCTCTTGAAGCTCCGTCAAAATTCAGTTTAAACCACCCCTCAGAAGGTGGAGACTATTTACAAGATTTTCTTTTGATAGAAGCTAGGGCTGGTCCTTGCCCCATAAATGGTGGGAGTTTTAAACCTATCCATTTATTTCTAGTTTTGTCATCCCAATAAGTCATCGATCTCTGAATTCTATTAAAACACAGAGTTTTATTGTTAACAAACTCAATAATAGAACTCTCAATTTTATTGATTAGGCTAGAGTTATTCATTTTGGTATCCTGAAAGATTCGTCTATTCCTCTCCTTCCAAATCTCCCATAATACAATAGGAGGAGCCACAGACCATAGTAAACCATAAATACTATCTTTATTTAATTGGGGCCAGAACAAAAGGAAATCAGAAATGGAAGAAGGAAACGTAGATAGCCAGTTAAGCTTGTTACACAGCCAGTCCCATATGAATTCAGAAAAGGGACAATTCAGCAGAAGATGGTCGATACTTTCCTCCTATTTTTCACATAGAACACACCTACTGGGGCCAAAAAAGCCCATTCTCTGAAACTTTTCCATTGTTAGAATTCTTCTATGCCACACCAGCCAAGTAAAGAAACCAGCTTTGGGTAGGGTAAATTTACCCCAAAATAAGTTATAAGGTAGGTTCATATTTGAATTGTTGAGTTTAGATCTTAGATAATTATATCCATCTTTAATTTTATAAACCCCAGACTTGTTACCATCCCAAATCAATTTATCCTGATTTGATAGTAGCCTGGGTTTCCTAGCTTCCAAGATCATAGACAGACTATCTGCATCATCCTTTGGGATAGACATAACACCTATGTCTTTCCAATTCCAACCCAATGTGGACTTAGGATCCCATACAATATAATCTTTAACCTTAGATCCCCAGTTAGTTTCAAGGGTACTTTTTACTTCTGTCCATTGTCCTAATTGATCGATGGCAGGGAAACCAACTCATGAGTCAGACCAAAACAGGGCCGAATTTCCATGACCAAGTTGCCACGTAATTTTATCTTGAATAATATCCCTACAACCCAACATAAAGTTCCAAATTTTGGATCCTTTCGGAGGATTTGATTCACGAAAGATATTAATTGAATCAAGGTTATTCAGATACTTACGAGATAAAATTTGAGCCCATTTAAGGCTGGGATTACTAAACATTCTCCATACTAATTTTGGCCCCAAAACCTTACTCTGGAGTTTAAAGTCTCTTATACCTGCTCCCCCTTCGTGTTTTGGCCTGCAAACCTTTTCCCAGGCTAAAAGGGCAAATTTGTTTTTATCATTAGTCCCTTGCCAGAAGAAAGTATGAAGTACCTTATTAAGTTCATTTCTTTGATTGGTAGGAAGATCAAGGCATGCTAATTGGTAAAGAGGGATTGCAAATAGGATAGATTGGATCAAAATTGCTTTTCTAGCCGATGATAACCACTTTCCTTTCCAGGATGAGACTCGAGTTTTGATTTTCTCTATAGTGTAATTCCAGGAAACTGAAGATTTAGACCCTAAATCTAAGTAGAAACCTAAATATTTATAGGGGAGAGTGCCTATCTTAAAATCAAGGATCTTGGAAATCTTTTGTTCCAAAAGGGAGTTAGTGTTAAAGAAAAATATCTCAGACTTATCCTTATTAATTTCCTGGCCTGAAGCAGAAGCATATAAGTCTAAAGTGTGTTTAAAACCTTTGGCCTCGAGTATGGAGCTAATGCCATAAAGCATCATATCATCAACAAATTATTGATGTGTTGTATTTCTGATACTACTGGTAATCTGAATACCCTAGATGACCTCATTCAATTTAGCTTTGTTTATAGCACACCCTAAATCTTTGGCCAATATAATAAAAAGAAAAGGGGAGAGTGGATATCCTTGGTGAATACCCCTAGAGATACCAAAGAAGCCCTGAGGGGAGCCATTAACAAGAATGGAGAACTTAGGGGATGAAATATAGGTGAAGATAAGTTTAAGCCAATTTTCCTCAAACCCAAAGGCACGTAAGCATTTAAGAAGGAAAGACAAATAAACTTTATCATAGGCCTTTTTAATGTCTAGCTTAATCAGCATACTAGGTTTCTTATTAATTTTGACAGAATGGATTGCCTTAGTTGCTATTATAATTCCATCATAGATAGATCTCCCCAGCACAAAACCTGATTGTTCCTCACTTATTATATAAGGTAAAAAATTTTGAAGTCTACTAGCCATTATTTTAGAAAAAAATTTGTATAACGTGTTACAAAGAACAATAGGTCTAAAATCATTGAAATTTTTTGGCTTAGCTTTTTTAAGAATAAGAGAGATGAAAGTATTATTAACCTCTTTTAAGATATTCCCTAAATTCCTAATTCCATCCAAGGCCATTGTTACCTCGTGACCTATGAAACTCCAGCATTTCTAGAAAAAGCATGTGGGGAAGCCATCTGGGCCTGGGGATTTATCTGGATTCATCTTATTAAGGGTAAGTTCTACTTCTTTAAAAATCTTAGCTAAAAGCATCTTATTTTGGTCTTTGGAGATGATTTTTGGTATATTTTCTAGGATACTCATTTGACTCTCTATTTCAAGTGCATCCTTCGATTGATAAATCTCCTTAAAGAAATTAACTGTCTCTTCAAGAATTCCTTTATGATCCTCAATTACAATGTTATTTTTATCCTTAATTGCAGTGATCCTATTATTACATCTTCTTTGCTTTGTACTATTATGGAAGAATTTGGTGTTTTTATCCCCCTCAGATAACCATGTTTCTCTAGATTTCTGTCTCTAGTAAACCTCTTCTTTTGCTAACACATCCTCATAATTTTTTAATAATATCTTCTCTTCTTCGTATAGGACATTATCCATTCATTTTGCTAGAACCTTATTATTAAGGGTTTTTAATTGATCTTCAATATTATCTTTTATTTCAAAAATATTGCCAAATTTTGATTTGTTCCATTCTTTTAGTTTGATCTTAGTGATTTTTAGCTTATTCACAACCTGAAACAACTTAGATCCAGAAATATCTATTTCTTTCCACCATGTTTCCACCATTTCCAGAAAGCCTTCTGTTTTCAGCCACATCTGTTCAAATTTGAAAGGGCAGTTTTCGGGACTTTTGTCCCTAATGATTTGTAATTCAACTGGAAAATGATCAGAACCAGAAATAGGTAGAATTTTAGCTGATAGAGTGAAAGGGAGCTCACTTAAATTATTCTTGAGAAAAACCGATCTAATTTTTCTGCAATAAAACTAAATTCCTTACTTCTATTATTCCAAGTAAATTGCTCTTCTAATGTTTCTACTTCTAATAGAGTGTTTCTATTTATCCAATCATTGAAATCCCTAGCAGCAGTGAAGAGAAGGCAAGACCCTCCACGCTTATTTGTTAGCTTTTTTATTGTGTTGAAATCCCCTCCAATTATTACTATGTCTTGCCCAAGTTCAGACATTTTTTGTTCTATTTCTTTCCATACTACTACTTTATCTCTGTTTTGAATAGGGCTATATACATTTATTATATGAAAACTTAAGTTAGAGTGGAGGCATTTAACCAAACCACAGCACCAATTAGGATGATCTTCTAAACCTGAAAGGGAACAAGATCTCGGATCCCAAATAATACCTAGACCACCTGAGACTCCAATAGCCGAAACACCCCATATTTCTTTTACCCCCAATTTTTTATTTAATTTCTAAATACCTAAGTAATCTAATTTAGTTTCTTGAAGTAGAATAATGTCAGCTTTAGTGTTAGTCATGCAGCGGGAGAGTATCCACTATTTTTTAGGGGCATTTAAACCCCTAACATTCCATGTAAGAACATTCATGATGCCTTGGGAAGGAACTTCCCCTTCCCAGCATTGAAGATCTCATTTAATTTCACTTGTCCTACCGCTTCCCCATCTAACAACCTAAGCTCAAGGGCAGATTTTCTCCCACGTTACTTAAAACTCTTGGCACGATCTGGAAAGGTTTTACTTGGTAAGGAAGAGTTGATACCAAGGATAACATTATCCTTAACATCAGACCTAGCTTCCTCAATTAAAAAATCCTATAATTCTTGCAAGGTTAGAGGAGAGTCAAAGGGTAAGCATTTCGAAATTAAAAGTTTCCTCTTATGATCAAGCTCTTCTTCATCACAAATTTCGTCTATAAATTTCTCCATGAGATCATTCACTAAATCCTTGCATACATATTCTGGGATAATTTTATCTTCCTATTTCCTCTTCATTGAGTCCTTGCTTAAATCACATTCTACATCGGAAGGAACCAATCCAGAATAAGGGATTGCAGGGGAGAGATCAGTTGTTAGAGAACCTTGCTTTGGGCTATTAACTTCAATCTGAGTATTGTCAATGTTTATAGATTTGTTTTCTCTAGAATTAGGTTGATCTGATTTTAAGGGTGAAGCTATGATATCTAGATTAGAAAAGGAGACCACTTTCTCATTTTTATTGATAATCTCGAAGCCCCCAGAGGGGAGAAAATCAAATTTGAAATTAGTTAAATAATCAGATTTTATATTAGTTATGGTATGCATAAAGGAGGACAAAGGGCGCTCATCCATTATCTCCCCCTGTTTCATATTAGTCTCTGGAAAAGGAGCAAGAGAACCCAGATCTTCTTCAAAATCAAAATCTACAATTTTAGGGTAAATAGTGATCGAGCTAGACTTAAAAGTTAAGTCCACCGGCTTACCTAGGTTATCATTAAGATTCAGACTGAAAATGATAGATCTATCCACTTGACCCTTCTCTGTATTTATAAAACCTATAAATTTCCCTAATCCATTGCCTATTTCACGAAGTGAATCATCATCAGATAGTTCAATCGGTAAGTTTTTGAGTAATACAGTCTTTTCTACCACCAGATCTAAGGTACTCGGACTAATCATTGGGGACCAATCCTGGATAAAGAAACCTATGTTTCTAAATTTTAGACATCCGTCTAATAACAATTTTGCTTTAATATTTATGCTCGAACAATCTACATATAAAAATTTCTCTTGGAGGATAGTGATACATACCTTGTTTTCCAATTCTTCAGTAAGCCAATCTACAATTGTACCAACCTTAGCCCCCATGCAATTCCATCTACAAAACAAGCCATATTCTACACACATATTTTGAAGCTTTCCTACCATATCATTTTTTATGACAATCCTTTTGTTCTGATTAGGTTTAGAAATAAAACCCTTCTGACTAATTTTGTTTGGTGAAAGAAAATTTGTTCTTATATTTGTAATTTTACCTGAATCTTTGGGGTGCCTATGGGGGGGAATAGATAGTACCTGGTTTCAAAACATAGCCATCGCGTAGAGAATCAGGTTCCACATGATTAGTCGCAATTGGCTTGCACAGGGCCATAAACAAGCTTGTTTCTATATGTATACGTATCTTTATACATACACAAATATATTTATATACATACATAGGCATATATGTGTGCACCCATTTATACATACATATACATATATTTAGTCACGCCAAAAAAATTATTTAAACACATAATATATCTATTATATATACATTTATTTATTTATTTATCTAATAAAATAACCAAGAATCATATTAAAAACATAGCTTTCAAGAATAAAAGAACATAGTCAACTGACCAAGATATAAATATCAAAACTATATAAATAATAATACAACCCATACCCAAATAGGGTGACTTCCTAAAAAAGGAACCTAAGTCACAAGGAGTCTACTTGGGGAAAACTTGGTAATATCTCCATTAAAAAACATTCAAGGATTTTAAAGGCATGCTCAGACCTATGTGGCCAGGTGGAGTTGATGCCTAGTACCTACATCTTGCATCACCAAGTTGAGAAACACAAATATATACAGATATGTGCAAGAAGTGACAAACAAGGAGGAGGGGGAGTGCAAAATCGTGTGGATCTCCCGCGGAAGTCACTACAACTACCTCCCCTCATCCTACACACACACCATACAATACTCATTCTAAATCATGATTGAGTTAGTATTGTTAGCTCCACCATAATCTCAAAATAAAAATAAACTATCATCATTGATAATGCCATCATGTATATAAACCAAATTCCATTAAATATTCTAAGAATATAATTCATTAGGTAACATTTAGATCATTTACAAATTATCATTAGGTTGAACATATTATCCAACATATTTTGAAAGCATCTCATCATCTATTCAAATAAGAGAAAGTATAGAGTTCAAGTATGATGTCACTAGGGTATAAGAACCCGTAATTCAAAGTAATACTAATTAATTATGAAATAAGGGTCAGATTGAATTCATAATATGATCCATCGGGTGATTTGAGTTAATCCCTAATTAATAGTTATCATCACAATCATACATAAAATCATACAAGGATGTTAAATATGATTAGGTAAATCATAAAAAGAACCTAATCTTTATGGCGATTTGAATAACATATATACACCATCCAGAACATAGTCATAAAAGTATCGTAATCAACTTAATTCACCCCAGTGTACTCAAACTATCAAAAAGGAAGTTCCTCACACAACAAACATATCAAATTGTTTCATAACACGATGTTCCTAAAATATCATGAACACATAGTTTGCATCACTACTCAAAGAGAAATATACACCAATCACTTACATGGAGATGAGATAGATTCGACTACTAACTTCAATCAGAATCATTAGTAGAGAATAAAAGTCTCAAACTTCCAACAAGCATAATCAGGTTTTGAGAGGGTTGGAGGGGCATTACATCTAGTCTAACATAGAAAACACTAATTTAAAAGCACAAAATCATAATGACACCTAACTATATTTTTATATTTTTTTATGAATATTTTATTTTTTTGGTCTTTTTCTAATTATAAAATAACAAAAAATGATAACTAAAGGAAAAAAATTTATACCTACAGAGATGTAGGTCTACAGACGCAAAAGGTAAAGAGTGTATATGGTTGTCTGTCGGAAGAGACATCGGACTAAATACTTACAAAATATAGTTAGCTGGAAAATTAAAAACCCTATAAAATTGAATACTTAGTGATATTCAATGAACATAGGTTAGAAAAATAATGTTCTCATTAGTAGATTATTTTGATATTAAAAAAAAATAACTCAAATAACCAAAATTTTCTAGACATAAAATAATAGGTTAATAAAGTAGGCGGAGATATCCTTTTAGGATGGAGGCGCCAAAAAGTGCAAACAATGATGCAAAGTCATACATGCCAATCTGTAGTCTGTAATCTGTAACTTCAACAAAAACTCAAAAATTCTTTTTAAATTTAAAGGGATATGGGTCCCATAGAGCGTGCCAAAATGTATATGAGTGAATATGAAATCAAAGCAATGCAATAAATATTAAAACTCAGAACTAAACTAAACATATACCTCCTACATTTCATTGAGCTAAAATGGAGGCACCGTACTCCATTTGATTTTCTCTTTGATGTTATGGAATGTGGAATATTCTCAAAACTTGAACACAACAATGGATGTCTAAAGGCAATTTGGCATAGAAATGTTGCAATGGAAATGGGTTCTACAAGAAAATGGGCATGATAATAATAGTATGAAAGTGGATTATAATGATATTTAGCATTATGATATTAGCATAAGAGTGGATGCATTTTTGGGAGGACAAGGCTCCAATTTGTAGAGTTTGAAGAGTGAAATTAGAAGAATATTGGTAAAATGTGTGAGAGAATTTAAAGTTAGAGGGAATAGGCTAATGAGGTTAGGAATCAATAGAATTAACTAATTAGTCAAGAATTAATTAGTTCATGCGATTTTGGAGGAAATAAGGGTATTGAGTCATAGGATAGATTTAATTATAATTAAATCTTAGGATAAGGGGCTAAGATACATTAAATAATTAAAATTAATTAAACGTTAGAAGAAAAGGGAATATAACTCATTATTTAAATATCAAAGGGAATGGTAACCAATTTCTATTATATGGTTATTATTGATAAAAGGTTACCGTTTATCGTTAGGTCAAAGATCTAACAATGGATATTTTTTGCACTTTGTTTTCCCTCAAAGGAAAGCCTATATTATGAGGGTATTGTATCATGACTAAGCATTGTGATGTATTTTGAGATTTTGAGAGTTGTTGAGTTGCCTCTTGATCTTAGTTGGAGATACTCCTATGACAAGATTTCTTTGTAAGTATATTCTAATCTATTATTAATTTTTGAATAATATATTGGGTGACTTTTGGAGTGTGTGTTTTTCCTCCCAAAAGGGTTTTCCCCACATAAATCACTATGTTGTGGTGTGAATGTTATTTATATTTATTTTTGTTAAGTTTTTGTAATTGTTGTAAAGGTCTTAGAAAGTTTATACATAGCCCTCCTCTTAATGTCAGTATAGAAATTTGTTTCACTACCTTGGTTTCCTTATAGTTGACGGGGGTTTTGGACCTCTTTCTTCTACATGCATGTATCGAATAAACTAAATTAAAGATGTTAAAAAAAAATTCATAAGAATATAGATCCCTTACATGAAATTCATACAAAAAAATAAAAATGTATGTTGAATAACCTATTATGATTAGCAAGAGGTCATTATATGGGTATTCAAAGAAAATAATTGAGAAAAAAAAATGTGATACACATAGTCAAGCCTAACTAATATCAAGTATACTTACTCATGATGAGTTAAAAGAGTCATTACAATAATTGGGTGCAAATTTCACAAAAAAGAGAGGAAGAGACACCTAGAAAAATATATAGTTCAAAATATTGCAAAATGTTTGAGTTCCATTGATTAAATATAAATATTAGTTTATAATAGCATTTCAAGGAGAGTGATGTCAACTTCTATCGTAAATTCACAAATGCTAAGAAATCAAATCTCTTACTTTCAAGTGATATTGGAATGAGTGAAAAAAAAATAACAAGATATGTTAAAAGAAGAAAGGTTTTGGATGATAGTATTGTAGAAGGAAATTGGGAATTAATGTGTAGGGCTTCTCATTCTGATGAAATTGAAGATAGTGTTATTAAATTGATCTCAATTTTTTGGCATTATCATATACAACCTTCATCAAACAATGGAAATGTGATCAAGCATAGGATTGGACCCAATGATTATGAATTATATATTAAACATTTTTAAGACATAACATGTAGCATTAGATCTAGGTTAAATTTTGGCATGTGAATCCTCAAACTTGTTGTATCATCATGAAATTTGATCTATACTATCAAGTGTATCGAAAGATCATAGAATAAAGTGAAGGTTTAAAAAATTCACATCAAAATGTTGATCTCCAATTTTTGTTGTCTACTAGTGTCACACACTTAGTCATAATCAATTCAGGTTGCTCGATCATCACTGCGACCGAGCCATCTCACTAAGGTTGAGACCAAGCAGTAGTTACTACCAAGCAAGACAGAGGTTGTCAAGTACTCAATAGCTGTCGAGTAGAATGATTGTCAAGTTGCATAGAAGGTTAGTGTTGAGTGATAGCATATTCTTATGCCAAGCGAGACAGTATTGACCAAGCACCAGAGTTTACTTATGCTGAGTAAGACAAATTTTGTATGTGTTTGTAATAGCACAAATACCTAGGTAAACCATTTTGGCCGACTTCTATGAATCATTTAATGATCATTCACAGATATTTAATGCATTAATTATGCATTATTTTTATGATCATGGATCCATATGCAATCCATACAACCAATCAAAATTGGGGATGCCTAAATGAAAAAAGGTGATGAATCTAGATCGTTGATCTTGATCTGGATGTTTCATCACTAATCCATATATGGGATGCTTCAAACCCTAACCGGTGTGTGGAAGAGAATGCATGTGGATGCAGATGTGAAGAGTAGAGATTAGATGTATATGCATGTTGTGCATATTTGAAGCATTGACCAGATAGAGTGACCGAGCAAAGCAGTGATGAGCAAAACAGAGATATATCAGATTGAGAGATCAGTTAAGAGTTGAAAGGAGGAGATTCGTTATCAGCATTTGTAGTGCAAACCGAAGGATCGGGTATTGTTACATTCTAGCAAGTGATTCAAGGTAAATCTCTTAACAGAGTAGTCCTAATACGCCTTTTGTAAATCTCTTAACTGAGTGCTTACTTAGTTGTAATTTTTAAATCCTTTAACAAGGTATATTGTATAAGTCTGTAAGCTCTTAATAGGACAGACCCCTCACATGGTAGATCGTTAGAAGTGATCAAATTTTGTAGCCCTAATAGGCACACTTTATTTTTGTAGTGAAGATTTGTGGGTGTCATTCCCACCCTATTTTTACCTTCAAGGGTTTTTGGGTTACCAAATATTTGTGCTATGTGTTCATTATGGATATGATTAGATGTTAGATCTATTACAACATTTCAATTTATGTTTATGAATACATGGTTGAATCAGTTTGTTTTAGAAGTGTAAAAATTTTGTAGATCTGATTCAACCCCCCCCTCTCAGTTATTGTTTTCCCATATTAGACTTCCAACATGAAAAAGGGCAGTTCATTTCATAGCATCCATTTTATGTGATTAAAATGATGATGATGCAAATAGTTTAATGAAACATATAAACTGACATGTTAAAAATGTGAAAAAAAAATTGCTAAAATTCCTTTTGAAAAATGAATATATTGATATAATGAAGATAATGACATCATATGAAGATTGTAAATTGCAAGAGTTGCAAGTACATTAAGTATCAAACTAAAAATCGGGAAGGAATCCACAAGGTTAGATCCATGGGAACATTTATGTATTTTTTTATAAATTGGTACAATCGTACATACAACATTGATTTTTTACTAAGTGGAAAGCATAATATTCTAGTTGTTGAAATATGCTTTTCTTCTTGGAACACTTTTATCCATAGTGAACTTTGTAGAAAATTACACATTTACCCATCAAAAGGAGATTCAAACACATTATTACTATGTGAAGTAAGTCATTATTATGGTGCATTTATGTTATAAATATTTTTTATTTGATTAGGACAATTTTGAGAGTATGTATCTACAACAATTCATTAAGAAAAAAATATCACTTTTATATTAGTGATGATAAAGAGCATGACACGTATTTTTTAAAATTCTACCTTAAGAATTTCTTTAAAGATTTTGTAAGAAGCGGTGTGAAAATTGAGAAATATTTTGAATGGTGTGCATCACAATTCAAATTATCAAGACTAGTTTATGCAATTTTTATACATCATCGACCTGATAGTTTACCACACATTTCAAAATTCTTTGAGAGTGGCCATGGAAAAAAATAACATGATGGTATAAGAGCTTCATTAAACATGCTCTATAAAAATATTGATTGAATTATTAGGGAGATTGTATAAATGATGTTTATGATGTTGTTGACTAGTGTATAGAACACTTCATGTGTGAGGTTGGCACTTCTTCGAGGAAACTATGTTCAACTAGAGTGTTTTGGGAAATATGAGGTTTTCAAATAATTTAAAAATAGTTTAACATGTTTAAAATATTTACATTACTATTTTATAAAATTTAAACAAAATTATAATTGTATAACCTATGAGTTTGATAAGTATATATTATAATATTTGTGGGTGTGGATAGAAGAATAGATAGAGAAAGAAGATCTTTGCAATGTATCGTGAGTATAGATAGGTAGACATGGATATTGTGCACTAGGGATTACTCTTATTTTTGTTATGATTTTGTGTTGGGAGATTATGAGAATTAGAGGTGCCAATACGTGGGTATGTCATTGAATGGAACTTGGATCCATTAGTTGTTATTGGCACATATGATGAAGATCAAGAAGAAATCTTTGAAGACATTCCTTTGAATTCAATTAATTATTAGTACATTTTAATAGGATTGATTTGTAGAACTCTGTAACGTTTTATTTATCTGAAACTTCATTTAAATTTGGTTCTTAAACATTACAATTCATGAAAAATTATCCTAATTTTTTTCATCCCATGTTTAGGAGATATTTTTGCAATTATAGCATATGTTAGAAATATAGGTGTAAGTTATTATAAAAGAGAGTATGAACGTAATAAATCCAAAAAAAGGCAATAAAGTATTTTTTCTCAACCAATTTAGTTATAGTGCAAGGAATATATCTCAAAAAGTCAAAATTGTTCATAGAGGGATTCACTTTATGGATTATTAGCCTCGCAAAAAGGTGCATCAATATAGCTACCTAGTAACTACTACTAGTTTATCTCTTTACCCAATTACACATGCACACTAATATCCTTTGTAGAGATTAGATAGAGATGAAAATGAGAATATATTGCATGTTATTGAAGAGTGATTTGAACAAATAGATATGATATTGAAATGTGGATAACAATCATCATTTCAGGTGTTCACTAGACTCAATCACTATGGTGGAACATTGTCTTAATTTAATAGATAATTTTGGGGTTTTAGGTCTACTAGATCACACATATCTTGCATTTCTCACTTTGATAAATTGCACCTAATTTTACTTTTAAATAGTTATTAGACTTTAAATTTAAAATTTTCATCATCCACTATGGTTTTAATTTATTTTAAATTGTGTTATAGATAGTATATTTCCTTTATACTTAGGTTTCTATTAACCATGGATGGTGTACATCATAAATGGCTTATGTACCTAGAAGGATGGTAATCTATGCGAGCTATAAATTTTACATAATTGTGTTCATTTTAATCAACATATTTTTACATATCACAACACTTCTCTATGGATACCCATGACATTATTATTCTTATACTAAATCCCTTTATAATACATATTTATCACTTTAAATGGATATTTATGGCATCCCTTACCTACTTCTATATCACGTGTTGTTTTATTGTAGAATTAATGTGGATTTATAAAATTATTGTTAAATATGATGGTTGTACAAATGTTAATTTACTTGTCTTTTATTACAAAACAAGGTTTATGAACCTATGAAAATTTGGGCCAAATAGGCCACCTACAACAAATCATAAACAAACCATTGACAACAAAATAAAGGCCAAAATAGCCCACATACAACATACTATTAGTACAACTAGGAACCCACCTCAAGGGTGGGATGAGGAAGAGTTTGGGAGGAGGAAGAATTACCTTTCTACCTATGACTAACAATAGCCTAGGAAAAATTATTGCTTAGGAAATCATTACAAGTGGTATCAAGAGGGGAAATCCCCTTAGAGGGTCTATCGGCATACGAAATAGACTATTAACCATCAACCATCAAAGGTTGGAGCAAAAAAAGAGACACAAGAGTAAATTTCACATGGCCTAAGGATTTCACACTAGTAGAAGGAGAAGTGTGATCAATGGGGCCTAAAGAGGCCACATAAAAGGCTCAACATCATCTTGGGATGAGTAATCATCAACCTGTAACAGTCATAAGAAGAAGAATAAAAATTCACCACAGTCAAGTGATTGTCATTAGAATCCTTCCACCAAGTGGCAATGCCTTTAAAATGCGAGTGAGAAAATATGTAGCTAAGTGACCATTTGAGAAGGATATATGAAACGAAAGGGGATACCCTCATTATCTAACAAATGAGTTCATATGTTGTCAACAACCATAAAAACCAACATCCCCAGGGATAAGCATAGAGATATCAATGTCGATTAAAATACAAGCAAAAGTAGAAAGCCTCATGAAGCAAGCGGTATCATCGACCTTCAAGAAGTGACTGATAGAGTTTCCAATGCTCTCATAAAAATAAATTTCCCAAAAATAAGAGGATGATTGGGAATAAAAACCCACACCGGATGTGCATTGAGTGGTTTAGTTGTTTTTACCCCTAATGCACAAAATGGTATTATGAACCAAGTGATACAGGTGTAATGATTTATGTTTTGATGCTCGCTCACTTACTATTCATAAAGTCAAATATCATGTATAGGTGGTCATGCACAAAACAAGGTATCTAATATCTTCCATGGGAAAATGAACTTTAACATCTAATGTATATTACCTTCACCTAAGATTGTAAATCTAAAACAACTAAGAAGTTTGATATAATTTGATGTAGCTTCATGATACACAATTATATATATATATATATATATATATATATTTCTTTGGAATATATTATGTACTTTACCTTTATAAAAGATTATGAAAACACCTTAGAGAAAATTATGACCAATTACAATACCACTATCTAGGTAGAATATGAATTTGATGATATAATATATTGTGATGTACCAAATAAAATGCCAAATAAATGATGAAACTAAATGGTATTTATCTTAGTTGATTGATCTTTTTTATCATAACATATATCTTATGATGAGGTTACACATTAAATAAAAGAGGAACTATGTAATAAATCATCTATGATGATTTTTTCAAACCATACATCACACTTAGCATCCTTGCATCCAACTAGATTATTTAGGTAAATATACTTGATAAGGATATTAACAGACCCATGAGGTGGAATTGTTACAATGTTATAACTTGTTCTTTCCAATTAATTTCCTATTAATCTCTATTAAATATCTATCATCAATGTTTAAGACTCTTAGATCAGTGGCCAACAAATACAAGACATAATGTTGTTCTTTTCTACACTTTAGGCTCTACTAGACTTATGGGGTAGCCCTTATTGTAATATCTAAAAAAATATTACCCTTAAATAGAGATAGTATCCCTCAGTCCTTGGCTCTTAGCTGAAGAGGTTATTTGAACCTCCAACAAAAAAATAGAGATATTGATTAAAGTATAAATGTTTTCATGAATTTCATTGAGGTCTATATAACTATTACAAGATTAGCTAGATCCATAGTAACTATTTATTATAGCATGTTCATAGTGTAAACAAACTCAAATAACTTGCAACAAAAAAATTATTAAAATGATTTTTGTGTTTTAGGGTTTATAATTTTTACTTTGGACCAAATATATCTTTGACTAGTGCCTAATTTAGGGATACAAAAGTCAATGTCCCATATAATTGCCTCTTTCAGACACCCAAACATTAAATTTAGAGGATTCATCCAACATTACCATCTATAGCAGTAAAAGCCACACCCTCATAATAAACAAAGGCTTAGTAATCATTAGTATTAAGCTCTAAGATGACAAGTGACCAACATATATCACTATCATACATGATGATGCATTTCATGTCAAGATCAAACACTTGATCCACATATTCATCATCACCATAAACATGAGATTAAATGTCATGAGACACCTTGTGTGAAGAACGAATCTCCTTAAACTACCAATTGGTGTTCACTTTGACAACCTAATATTTCATAAGTACTATTGAATCAGACATGTGACATGCATTGTCTTCTTTCTCAATCATTATACCAACACTTTCTTATGACTCATCCGGGGAATAATTTGCATGAGAAAAATAATAAGACTTGCACCAAAGTAATGTGTCTCATGTGCATCCACATGATCACCATATATTCAATTATGTAGGGCACAATCTTCAAACTAAAAAAAAATTGGTTGCAATAACACTTATCATGACAACCACAAATAGAAAGTTCATCTACATCATCCTAGGACTAAATATCAGCAAATATTTCCACATTGTATCCATCCATAGATGACCTATCAATTTGAAGGTAGGTGGATGTACTATATTCATCATCGTCATCATCATCGATGTCAAATGATGAACCAACACCATCTTCTTCTCATATTCACACATAATTGTCATTTGACATTGCACTCACATTGTATACCACATCCATCTAGTTTCTACTCACAACAACCTACACACTATTAATATTACTTACCTATGAGGAAAAAATAATTGAAATGTAATTTCTCCTCACCCTTCCAGTGGAATCCAAGTACATATAAGATTCTTCCATATTTGTTAACTTAAAATATTCCTACACTAACATGAAACCAACTTCATATGCTTCAAAAAACATGTTAGTGTACCTAGGTGTGTCAAGTCTAAAATTACTTGGGATTTCGGAAAGGGTGACTTCAAACCTATGATTGAAATCCATACTTGACTCTCCATTTTTCCTATCAATATTTGTCAATTCTAAAACAAGAACAATGGGGTCTACATAAAGTATAATTTGCCAATTTGTAGAAGGCAAATTAAAGTCTATTTTACTATAAGAAAAATTGTGCTTTTGGGGTATTTGGAAAAGAATATCCTCTATTTCTTCCAACTACAAATCAAGTTTATGTAAAATAATTAAATGTAATTTTTTTGAAGGACTTCATAAAGCATAACAGAAAAGGTTTTGAAGATTAGCATACAATATGGGAATAAAATCTAAACCTTATATTTTGAGAAACAACTTAATCCATCTTTAGAATAATCTAGGTAAAAATATGTTTTAAAGCATTTGAAGAAAATGTGTTTGTCATAGGAATTGAATTTATTAAAAAAAAGTTGGATCTATGAACAATTGAAAAAGGAGGTAGTGAAAAACATTAGTCAACAAAATTGGGTAAAATCTCTGGAAGTTTCAATGTAGAATAAATAGGTCTTTTAATTAGAGAAATAGCTTACGTAGCACTCCATGCTAAACAAGGTTTGAAGTGATCATCAAGAAACTTCAAGGATTATACATTTCAATACATGTTTTTAATTTATTTTTCAAATATGTATTAAATTTGTATCAAAAAATATAGTATACATTTTTTTGAAATAATTTGGAAAGTTTCAAATAAATTGGAAAGTAACACAAAGAAGGCAAATAACAATTTAAGATCTATAGGTTAATAAACAATTGAAATTATCAAAAGCCTTTGTATAAGTGCAAAAAAGAAAAGCACATATAATAGCACTTTATGATGTTAACTCACGCCTTGTTATGATACCAAACAATTTATATGTCTTCCTACGAGAAAAGGAATATAATATTTGTTTGAGAAAAGTTTATTGCAGTAAATACGAATAGAATATAAAAATAGCTTCTAACAATTTTTTATAGAACATAAGAGAAAATAATACAAGAAAATATATTAAATTGTAACGCATGTTGTCCTCTCGGGTTCCCTGGTGGGGTATTACGTAAACAAATTCCAACATTTTATTAATGTAGAAGGTCTAATATAAGTTCAATTGTTGGTAAACTAGATGGGTAATAATAGAACTACTCATGGTCTCAGGTTCGACTCTTGCATGGATTTTCCTGATGAACCTGTCTTGCGGACGGTTTGGTTCATCCTTTGAGGATTAGTCTCACCTCAGCTCGCCACTAGTACCCAAGATATGGGATGCTAAGTCACTGGGCTGGGTCGCGGGGACACCTTAGAGTTATAAAAAAATAGTATTACTATACTAAATATACTTCAGAAGTCTTTAAATGCACATTTTTTCTAAATAAATTTTTTATAGTTTTAAAATGCTCCAAGAATATGAAAAGAATTTTCTTCTCCAAATATCCATCATAATACACCTCCCATAAGAACCTCAAGAAAATGCAAATTTTGGCTAATTTCTCACATGTTGCATGAAAATCAAGTACCATTTCTTACATTTTTATGAATTAAAACTCTTGCACAACATGTGCATTTGCACTTATTCAGTTTACTTGTTGAATGATTTGACTATAACTAAACGAAAGACAATTTTTGAGATTATGAATTTTAGTTTTCACTAAACCCTTCCAATTCATGGACATATTTGAGCCAATCGCTGACAATGGAACATTCGTTGAAATTCATTGGCTTGTTATATTGACTTCTGAATTTCAATTATCTAAATAGGTTGTGAAGTTCCGTCATTACCAAAAAAACAAAAGATTTTCAAAAATAATATTAATATAGAGGAGAAGGAATTTATTCAAATATATTTGCTTGCTATCTTTGAATATTACAAACACTAAAATTAAAAATAATTTAATTATTCTTCATCATGATTATGATAACTAATTTTTTATTTTTACATATAAATATTAAATATATTTTAACTATAATTTTTATTAATTATATGAATATTTTATTGATTCAAATTAATTCAGATTAGTGGAAAGTGATAATAAATATTTAATATTTGAAAATAAATACAAAAAGATTATATTAAATTTGTAGAATAAAAAATTAGATTACTTTTTTATGTAAGAGTTAGATGATATGCTTGAAAAGAGAATGAATACTTATTTGAAAAGACAATTCAAATTTCAAGATTCATTAAGTTTAAATATATATTTCATTCATCATTAATATTTGATTAGACCAATATATTAATTAAGTTAAACTCATATTTAGATTATTGATTTGTATCTTATTTTTATATTAATCAATAGTAGGTTATTGATGTTGACCCCCTTACCGTACAACAATTTGAGGGTGTACACTCACAACACACTAATAGTAGATAAACATCAAAACCAACCTATAACAAAGCTATTAACAAAAAACATAGGTCATAGTTCAGCAACCTATACACATGAAAGTTAGCACTACACTAATTACCACCAGAGAAAGGAGAGTAAACACAAAAACTACCTAGAAACATACTAATACAGCCAAAGTCGTAGCATAAATAGCAAGAATTCAAAGAGCCACTCAGGCTTAAAGCATAAATAAAAAAGTGCATTTTGAGAGGGGCCAAGAGTCTGGGCCCAAGTAAACCTTATGAGAGGCTCTGATATCACATCTCGATTGATGCAACACATTGGACCAATTGTTAGTAAGGAATTTGAACAAGTCCTTATAGTTACCTTCCTCCTGCTCATCTTCACCCAGGATCTTACATTGCATGAGGAAAAAAGAGGCTGTCGAGTTGTGCATAACTCAAAGACTGAATTTGGATATGCTAAGATCTTCCTTTCAACCTTGCTCACTATATTCTTGAGAGTATTCACCTCATTCTATAGGCATGTCAAATTGGCAGTCGAAGCCACATCAAATGGGATGGGGAGGCAGAGAGTCAGTACCCAAATCAGGAGGTTCCTCCTTGAAATTGTCAGTATGGGTTGAGGTGTTGGAGGTGCAATTATTTGAGTTTCCACTGTCATCAATCCCTGTGACATCATCCTCCTTGTTATTGGTTTTCTCATTTCCCTCATCAGTGGCCTAATTCCCCTATGTTGTGCCCTCTTTAGAATCACAATCCACAAGCATCTTTTTCCCTTTTTTTGCAGACCTATTTACTAGTCAATTAAATATGTGGGCGCTTCTATGCTCCTCTTCCACTTCATCATCAACATTCATTATAACCTCCTAAACAAATAATTTGTCTTTTTTGGAAGGGGGAGATATTTTGCCTTTTCACTTGGAAGCCTAGAGCAGAAAATATTTACCCTTAGAGTAAGTGTCAAGGGAAGCAGTATCTAGATTATGAATCTCGTGGGTATAGAACCTTATAGCCCCTAGGTTCTTAATGCCTTTTTCCTTGGTCTGACTAGGCATGTCAACAATGGCAGTAGGTGGGGGGCACCGTGAGAGAGGGGCCTCATAGACAATGATAGGCTTTGGAGGGCAGAGGGTGGAATGAAATTTGTAGAGCCTAAAGATGAGGCCCTGGTGTAGGTAAGTTATTTTTTTACCTTGGCAAATGCATTCCCTGATCTCAAACATAGATTTTTCAAGAGAATTTAACAAGAAAAATGGAAAAGAGATAATTTCACGGGTCCTGAAGTGATTAAGAGTTGGAATATGGTAATAATAGTAAACTTTAAAATTCCCTTTCAAATTAAAGTACCTCATGATCCAGTAGAAGACCTCATTCCAAGGGGAGGGAAGCTTCGTTCTATCATATCCAATACGCTTCTTCACTAGCGCCTCATTTCCCTTAAAGAACTTATTAAGGCTATCATTGTCAACAACACGGCTAGTCTTCTTCCATTTCCTACCTTAGTAGAAAGCCTATTTGTCAAAGTGATGACCTCTTCACTAATTTCAAAGGAAATACCCCCCACAGAAACCCTTATGTTATCTTAGGAGTTAACAAATTGTACAGAGAGTGACTCATCAAACCCATTAATATATTCAAAACAATCAATAACCCCTCTCCTTTTAAAGGTGCCAAACTATGGGTCCATTCCTTATCTTATTCGATTCCCCCAGCTCAACACAGTTGTAGTCACCCCCTATAATAGTGATAGAATACTCAAGGAAATCAACACTAAAATTAAAACTACAGCTCTTAGTACGGTAGAAGAAAGTTGTCGTTACCACTAAATTATTTAAAGGAAAGAAGGGTGCATGTCTGTTGGGTTGGGTGAAATTATTCCTCATCCCCCTAAAAAATAGACCCACGCAAGTTGTAGTATCTCACAAGCAAAGATCTTTTCAACATGGCATAAGTAGCGTACCTTTAATTACACAGGGAGTAATGATAAATACAACTCGCACTAGTCATGATAATCTTGTAATGTCGTGTCATTATGATGTAGTACTCCTTGGGGATAATATAATCAAGATGATTACATGGGAGTCATCTAGGAAAACAATTGCACCAAGAGAAGTAAAAAATAACCTCTTGGACAATACATTTCCCAAAGGCAAAATCATCCTTCCACATCATGCAAAAATTCAAAATAGTCAGGCTCATTCCCCACTCCCACTAAATACTTAAAAAGGGTAACATTGAACCCAAAGCCCTAAAAAACTAAGGAGACACCACTTCCCAAGTAGAGTGGTGCACATCATCTTCTTTGAATTTTGAACACTCTTTGTTCAAGAGAGTTTGTACATCAGTTGGGAGGGACGAAGGTTTTCTCCAGCACCTCACCCCCTCGAGAATGTAGTCATTCGTAGCTAAAGTGTCTGCCACAAAATTTCCCTCTCTATAGACATGATTGATAGTAAAGGAATTGAATCCCTGTATGAGTCTGTTAATATCACCCAAAATGCCTTCCACAAACTAGTTCACCTTTGACAGAGTCCTTTAACAACATTTACAATGAGCATGGAATCGCCCTCAATTGAAATTGCTCTAGTCCCAATAGAGAGTACAATTTTAAGTCCCCACAAAAGGCTCATTCCCTCCACTTGATTATTTGTATATCTTAGCAATGCACCACTAAAAATTTATATCATAATTCCCAAATGGTCTCTAATCACTCCACTCACAATGGCCAAGCCTTGATATTGTTTTGTTGTGCCATCAAAATTTAGTTTGGACCAACCAGGATGGGGGGAGTCCATTTTGTGTTTTTCCTTTTGATTTTTTTAGACGGTTCATAGTTCCAAATGAGATCCTGCAGACTCCAATTCCTAGCAACTTGACAATACTTGAAATATTGAGAAATGGAGAGATTAGGCCCTCTAAAAACATTTAAATTATCTAACAACTTGTGGAAAATGTCAAAAACCACCTTCGACTGACATTCCTTCTCATGGAATATCATGTTATTCATTTCCTTCCAAATTGACCTGCACAAATGGGGAGGGATTTCCAAATCTCACACTCAAAGGAGAAATGTACAAAGAGATGGTTAATCGAATCCTCATTTAGTTTGCAGAGGACAGAGCAGTTGGGAAACTGAAACCCACATTTTATAAGATTATCCTGAGTAAGGATCTTGTCATGCATCACCCCCCCCCCCCACCAGAATAGATAAATCTTAGGGATTAAATGGGAGTTCCAAACCTTCTTCCACAGTTCATCCTGGTCCTCCTCACCAATGAGCATAAGATAGGCAGATTTCACTGTGAATTCACCACTAGCATTGTTTTTCCATAAAGAGTTATCTTCCCTTGGGAACATTGGGATTCTCTCCTCCTTGAGTCTCTTTCATAAATCTACTACTAGAGGCATTAGTTGTTGAAGGCCTTGACAACAAAGTTGGATATTTTTCCAATTTCTTGAGTGATCTACGTAGTTTTTAACCCTGCTCCCAAAGAACCTTTTAGCTAGCACACAAAGATCACAAAAGGCAGCGAGAAGGGAGAGGGGTGTGTCATCCAAGCAAGTGTCATCCCATAAATAGATCATCAGACCATTACCAATCCTCCATTTCAAGCCTTGAAAAAGTAAGGACCTATAGTTGAGAATACTATGCAGATTTTGGACCCAATAGGGAGTCCATGTGTGTTCAGGGAGCGTGAAAAATTTTCTAGATAAAAATACTTGGCAGGCATAATGTCACACCATTTGGCTTTATGTCTGGCCAAGATCCAACCAATTTTAGTAATGAGATCCCTATTAGGGTGACAAAGTTTCCTTATAGCCAGACCCCCCCAAATATTTTGGGTGGAAAACAAAGTCCCACTTAACCAAAGTCATCCACTTCTTTTCTTCCATTTCAAACTACAAGAATCTCCTTTAAATTCTCTCCAATTTATCAACCCAAGCATTACAAATTCTAAAGAGTTATAGGAAGTATACAAGAATTCCTTGCAAGACTATTTGAGGAGTTGCAACTTACTTGTGTTGCTTAGAAGTTTACTTTTCCAACCAGCTAGCTTATGTTGCATTATTTCCACAATTGTATTCAAGGAGTTAAAAACCTCATTGACTGTGAGCGGCGGCCCTGGATAAGTATCTCAGAGATCAACAGACTAACATCCAAGAATATTCCTAACCTTGTTTTGAAGGAAATGATGAGTACAGAAAAAAATATAATTTTCTTTTAACATAGTTGATACTTCACCTCGACACTGAAGCGTACTGGGTGAGAAGGCGTTTCCAGCTTCTAGCTTCTAGCACTGATGCAGCTGATGACATATAACTGATTAAATGATTGACTATATTAAGTTGAAGATGATGCAAGACATTAAATCAGTTAATGGTTTGTATTGTCATTGATGTCAACTTGACATCATCTTTATGATCATGCCAAAGACTTCAAAGAACCAATGGAATAAAGGTTATGCTTCCATCAATGCATAAAATTCTAGTATCACTAAGTGACAGACTACACCGGCAGAGTGCACACCATCGGTAAAGACAAAGATTAAAGTCACAGTGATGCCCGATGAGAAGAAGACAGTGTTGCCCGATGAAGCAGAATCACATGATACCCGATGAGGTAAAAACAGTGTTGCCCAACGAACAAAGATCCAATGATGCCTGATGGACAGAGATCCCGAAGCTAACTGAAGTGACACTGACGAAACTGGCAATTCTCACTGGTGACAAACTACAGAATTGACCGACGGAAAAGAGAGATCAGAAAATGACAAAATATCTAGCTAGCAGAACTAAAGGATAAACTTAACTGGTTTTTTTATTTGTTTTATTCAACCATAGTTAAGTAAGTGATTTGTACAGTTGGCAAGAAGATAACTACGAGATAAATCAGGAGTTAAAGCCATAAATCAATTTGGC
>MU226281.1:698371-710807 GCA_018584345.1 Thuja plicata | reverse complement strand
CTGATTCCCCCCCCCCCCCCCCTCTCAGTTATTATTAACAGCAACACCAAAGAGGATTGTGTATGTTGGTGCTAAAATCAATAGATTGGATTTCCTGTGGACTTTCCAATCCAATGTTGGGAAACCCAAGTGATTTGGCCAACTAACAAGTCTCAACCAAAGGCAAGGTTGAAACTTCTGCAATTTTGGCTCTACAGGACCAAGGCTGCTAGGCCTATACCTCAACCTTAATTTGTTGGTTTGAGGTTTTTTATAGAAGATAGAATACACTTCAAACCTTCTCTCTCAAGTATGGAAAGGTCACTTGAAAGAAATCAAACTGCAATACAACATAAACTACAAGACTAAGAATGCTTTTGTTAATTACAAGAATGCTTTGAAAATTTGTGTAAATTGAATGAATGCTAGATAGAATATCTCAACAAATTTAAACAATGAGCTAAATTACTATATCCAATAATTGATAAGATCAATGTCTATTTCAACATAGGAAATAGAGTCAATCCAATTTCAATCCTATGTACAACCTTGCAAGACAGTATATACTCCAACACCATCAAATATTCAAATGCTATAGATGTAGAGACATTAAGCCTATTTATATCCTTGTTAGTTCAAATGAATTTAACTCCTTTGATTGGGAGACCAATTGAACAAGAAGCTAGAAACACTAACTTTTCACGAACTCCTTAATAATCAAACAGGGATATGAGACATGTAAAATCTCTACACAAGCATTGTAAGAATAGCAATGGAATCTTCCTTCAATAATTGAAAGGGACTAGTTGAAATGAATTAAACTTTCTTACCACAAGAAAGACATAAAACACTCATCTTTTATTGATTTTGAAATAATAGTACATTTGAGTCCATGTTGAATTGTGATTAGATTCTAAAACTAGGAACAATAATGATGATAATAATAATCGATCCTCTTCACATGGTCTTGGAATCCCCATTTATATAAAATACAAGGGATGTGTACAAGCTTCAGACCAATGTGTCTCTTCATAGCTATAACCTAACCCTAAGATCAACAACTAATCATCATAGTTACAATTAAGGAATGATTAACACCCTTGTTTGAAAATAGTTGTTGACCGTTGAGATTCATAGTCGAAAGCAAATCATTTATGATTTGTCTGATATAGTTTAAATAATGATTTATGTATATGATCATCATGGTGCTTTGATCACATTCTTATCCATTGGAAACCATATAAACTCTGCTTGATAATGGATTATATCACTAATATCTTGAACAAATTCAACATCAAGAATAGATTCATCGATGTTGTCGACCATACTCTGGCATCCTCTATCCTCGTAAATCTTCCTTTAAGAACGTCTGCATGTCCTCATCCTTCAGTCTTGAAGATCGCATTATCCCATCAGCAGATGGATCCATGGTATTTGTCATCCTCGAAACCCTGCATGGAAAATGATAACGACGTATCAAATAATAGACAAAACCCTAACTGGCATAAAATATAATTAAAATATTGAAACAACATAAAGAAATCCACGTCAACACTGCCACCCAATAATCTTATCCTTTCCATTTTTGAGGATACGTGACATCAACGCGCGATCCCGCAATGGATAAAGAACATTCAGTTTTTGATCGCGGGATCATGCCAGCCATCGATTTCTTCCATGTTTTACATTCGATCATCGTTACTTAGAACTTGTGGGTCAGGAACACGCGTCGTTCAAGCCTGATCCCATGAAAGATAAACAGCGCACATCTTCTGAACATGGGATCACACCCACCATCAATCTTCATCGTGTTTTAATTGTCGATCAACCTTAAGCCTTCCTTAAAACTCGATCACCTTTTCCACTCAGTTAAGACACCGTCATTGATCATACCAATGTTTTGGAAAGAAAAGGTCTTTAGTAGTGCGTACTTTAACTTGCTTCAAACTGACGTACATCCTCATCATCCTACTCGACCAATCTGGTACTACCAGCTGTTATCCTTTTTGTCTCATTATTTAGGACATTTGTAGGCCTGGGACACTTTTCGATCAGGCGTGATCCCATGAATAATAAATAACATGCATCTTTTCTTAGCAACATTACGCCTACCGTCGATCTTTTTCAAGCTTGAACCGTAGATCTTCCATCTTAGCTTCTCAGAACTTGTGGGTCCAGAACACGTGGCGTAAATGTGTGATTCTGCGATAGATAAAGAACGCGCAACTAATGATAGCACAATGGCGCAAACCATGGATCTTCTCTGAGGTTTAATCATAGATCTTCCTTCGTTACTTAGAGAACTTGCGGGCCTGGGACACATCGTGACAATGCGTGATTCCGTGATGGATAAAGATCGGTCACTTTTCTGTTTGCAGAATCATGTCAATTGTTGATCTTTGTTGAGTTTTAAATCACCGAATAGATCTGTGCAAAGATATGAAATAACAAAAATCCTACGAAGACACATGCAATGGTTACATATATAAATTTGAAAACAAGACTAAGAACATTAAGGTAAAACAACAGTACAAAACATAAAAATCTCATCGACATAGGTATAAAAAAATACTTCCCTGAGCTATTCATATTTTCAAATTTTTCTATAAATTTAAGTTCCACTAGTGACTCTTTCTGGGGATGTGTGTTCATACCTAGACACAGCAAGATTTCATTGGGTGGCCCCAGACCCCCCAAAAGAATTACAATTCTTTCCTCTATCAAAGACCCGATTCTGATCATGCAGTAATATGAACATCCTGAGAATATTATCATTTCTTATCTCACTATACATCATCTCCTAATTAGCTGACTTCCCTTTTAACTTCTGAATCAGAGAAGGATTTGTATGTTTGCATTCCTCTTCACATCTGGTTGTAAGACCTTTACTCACCCTCTGTGATGAATTATGGATTTTGCATTTGTTCCTTAAGTATTGTTCACGCCTTCTTGGGAATTTATTGAGAAACCCTATCATTTTATTGTGCCCTTCCTCCTCAGGAAAAAATTTTAAATCAAATTTATCAACAATTTTAAATTTCTCATGATCTTGATTTCCTTTTTTGCTTTGTGATTCAGTTTCTGACTATGCACTTATTCTCGGAGAAATATTTTCCCCAAGATCATCTTCTTCCTTACACATGTCTAAAACTTTCATATCAATATTTCTGTCTAAATTTTACATGGTTTCAAGATTTGAAACATCACATATTCCTGTGGCATGTTCTTATGTTGATGATATCATACTCTCAACATTATAGTGTTCATCTTCAAAACTCGGTATACTAACCATACTATCTGAACATACATCACCCTTCTCATATAATGGATTTAAATATGCAAAGAAATCATCTCTGAAAAATTATCACAATAGTTTGCATGATATTTTTCTATTATTTCATTATATAATGGATTTGAAATAATTTTGAGGTCATTCTTACATGTATCCTCTCCTATATGTTGATCATAATGCACACTTTCACTAGATGGATCATCCATTTTAGTGTCTTCATGTACTTCATCAACCAGACCAATATCTTCATTATCTGCATAAATTTCCTCCTCTTGTGTATATATTGATTCACTAGTCTGTTCGTTCTGGTGGACTGAGAAAAAAATTGCACCATTTCTCTGAACATGTTTTTGATATTCCATGTCCAATAAATCTAAGATTTCTTCTGTATTGAGAAGGTCTTCTTCTTCCTCATCATCATGGTCATTGATACATGTTTCCATACAAATCTCACCATGTACAAATTCTTCTTCAACTTGATCCAAATTTTCTTCCTCCATGTCATCATTCTTTTCATTTTTTTTATTTCAACACAAGTGTCATCATGGTTCTCAAGTATGGATGCTTCTTTATCTTCTGTATGACTAGTGCACTCATCTTTCTCATTATGTAATCCAGACAAATGGTACCATTATAGATTGTCAGAGTCAACGTGTTGTGAAACGTCCCCATCTAGGTATTCTTCATTTATTATGTTGAACAGAAGCTTCAAACTAGAGTCACCTGAGATTTTTAATTTCTGAATTTTATTTAAGAATTTCTTGTGTGGAGGCATGATGTCTGAAGGTATTTATCAATAAATATGTACTATTCTTATGAACAAATGTGTTGCAGATTCACCTTCATATCTTTCCAAATTGAAAATGCATCCAATGGAGATATATAAGGTTTTTCTTCCATAATGTAATTCTGATTTTCATCATGTTCATAGCACACATTATCTTCTTCCTCGCCTGCATCATGAAACACATCAAGAAACCATTGCTCAAACTGCCTCCACGATGAAGTGGACTGTGTAGGTAATTATTCATATTCTTCTTGTGCGAGATTTTTTAATGACCATGCAAACAGCTTCATGCCATCATCTTCTGTATCGACCTCGTAATCATCAAGGAATATATGAAAAGCATCCAAATGATCAAGATTTGATTCATCATAATCTCCATAAAATTCAGGAACCCTCTGTGAAAGCTTTGAAAATAATTCATTAGAACTGCATTGAAATTTTATAAGATCCAAAGGCTTGGTATCAGTGGGAATCAAAAAAAATTTGAACAGAATTTTAAACATCATGTAATAGATCTTCTATTACTAATTAAAGGACAAATACTCATCTCTTCCAAGCTCTCTCCATCAGTGGAGAAATTAAAAAATTTTGACATATGGAGTCACCACCTTCTTATCTCCTTCTGGGTCTTCTCCCTCAGTAGTCACTAACTGAAATTCTTTGATAAATAGAGTCGCCACCTTCTTGCCAGAAGGAAAATACTTATTATCTTTTGAGTCCTTATCTCTAGTAGAGTCTTAATTATATCACCAGAACTTCTAGGTAATCTTCAATGACGTCTTTTATAGACAACTCCCCAGTAGATTCGCCAATCTGTTGGTGCTCAAATCAACAGATTGGATTTCGTATGGACTTGTCAATCCAATGTTGGGAAACCCAAGTGATTTGGCCAACTAACAAGTCTCAACCAAAGGCAAGGTTGGAACTTCTGTGATTCTTGCTCTGTAGGACCAAGGTTGGTAGGCCTATACCTCAACCTTAATCTGTTGGTTGGAGGTTTTTTATAGCAGATAGAATACACTTCAAACCTTCTCTCTCAAGTATGGCAAGGTCACTTGAAAGAAATCAAATTGTAATACAACATAAACTGCAAGACTAAAAATGTTTTTGTTAATTATAAGAATGCGTTGAAAATGTGTGTAAATTGAATGAATGCTAGATAGAATATCTCAACAACTTTAAACAATGATCTAAATGACTATATCCAATAATTGATAAGATCAGTGCCTATTTCAACTTGGGCAATAGAGTCAATCCAATTTCAATCCTATGTACAACCTTGCAAGACAGTATATGTTCCAACACCATCAACTATTCAAATGCTATAGATGCAGAGAAATTAAGCCTATTTATATCCTTGTTAGTTCAAATGAATTTAACTCCTTTGGTTGGGAGACCAATTGAACAAGAAGTTGGAAACACTAACTTTTCACGAACTCCTTGATAATCAAACAGGGACATGAGACATGTAAAAACTCTACACAAGCATTGCAAGAATAGCAATTGATCTTCCTTCAATAATTGCAAGGGACTAATTGAAATGAATTAAAATTTCTTACCACAAGTGAGACAGAAACACTTACCTTTTATTGATTTTGAAATAATAGTACATTTGAGTCCATGTTGCAGTTGTGATCAGATTCTAAAACTAGGAACAATAATGATGAATAATAATTGATCCCCTTCACATGGCCTTGGAATCCCTATTTATATAAAATCCAAGGGATGCGTACAAGCTTCAGACCAATGTGTCTCTTCATAACTAAAACCTAACCCTAAGATCAACAACTAATCATCATATTTACAATTAAGTAATGATTAACATCCTTGTTTGAAAATGGTTGTTGACCGTTGAGATTAACATTCGAAAGCAAATCATTTGTGATTTGTCTGATATAGTTTAAATAATGACTTTTATATATGATAATCATGGTGCTTCGATCACATGCTCATCCATTGGCAACCATATAAACTCTTCTTGATAATGGATATTATCACTAATATCTTGAACAACTTCAACATTAAGAATAGGGTCATTGACGTTGTCGACCATACTCTGGCATCCTCTATCCTCGTAAATATTCCTTTAAGAAGGTTTGCATGTCCTCATCCTTCAACCCTGAAAATCGCATTATCCCGTCAGCAGATGGATCCATGGTATTCGTCATCCTTGAAACCCTATATGAAAAATGATAACGACGTATTAAATAATAGACAAAACCCTAACTGACATAAAATATAATTAAAATATTGAAACGACATAAAGAAATCCACGTCAACACTGTCAACCAAGCATCTTATCCTTTTCATTTTCGAGGACACGTGTCATCATCGCGTGATCCTGCAATGGATAAAGAACGTTTAGTTTTTTATTGCAGGATCACGCAGGCCATCGATTCCTTCCATGTTTTAAGAGTCAATCATCGTTACTTAGAACTTGTGAGTCTGGGACACGCATCGTTCAGGCATGATCTCGTGAGAGCTAAACAATGCGCATCTTCCGATTGCGGGATCATGCCCACCGTCGATCTTTGTCGTGCTTTAACCATCGATCAACCTTAAGCCTTCTTTAAAACTCGATCACCTTTTTCGCTCGATTAAGACGCCACCGTTGATCATACCCACATGCTGAAAGAAAATGTCTTTAGTAGCGAGTACTTTAACTTGCTTCAAACTGACGTGCATCCTCATCATCCTGCTTGACCAATCCAGTACTGCCAACTATTATCCATGTTGCCTCATTATTTAGGACATCTATAGGCCCGGGACACTTGTCGATCAGGCGTGATCCCGTGAATAATAAACAATGTGCATCTTTGCTTAGTGGCATTACGTCTGTCATCGAGCTTTAACCTTAGATCTTCCATCTTAGCTAGTCAAAACTTGTGGGTCCAGAACACGTGGTGTAAATGCGTGATTTCGCGATAGATAAAGAACATGCAACTTCTGATAGCAGAATCGCGCAAACCATGGATCTTCTCTGAGGTTTAACCATAGATCTTCCTTCGTTACTCAGAGCACTTGCGGGCCCGGGACACGTGGTGACAATGCGTGATTTAACGATGGATAAAGATCGTTCACTTTTTCTATTTGCGGAATCACACCAACCATTGATCTTTGTTGAGGTTTAAATCACTGAACAGATCTGCACAAAGATATGAAATAACAAAAATCCCGTGAATAATAAACAATGTGCATCTTTTCTTAGCGGCATTACGTCTGTCATCGAGCTTTAACCGTAGATCTTCCATCTTAGCTAGTCAAAACTTGTGGGTCCATAACACGTGGCGTAAATGCGTGATTTTGCGATAGATAAAGAACATGCAACTTCTGATAGTGGAATCGCGCAAACCATGGATCTTCTCTGAGGTTTAACCATAGATCTTCTTTTGTTACTCAGAGCACTTGCGGGCCCGAGACACGTGGTGACAATGCGTGATTTCACGATGGATAAAGATCGTTCACTTTTTCTATTTGCGGAATCACACCAACTGTTGATCTTTGTTGAGGTTTAAATCACCGAACAAATCTGCGCAAAGATATGAAATAACAAAAAGCCCACGAAGACACATGCAACAGTTACATATATGAATTTGAAAATAAGACTAAGAACATTAAGGTAAAATAGCAGTACAAAACATATAAATCTCATCGACATAGGTATAAAAAAACACTTCCTTGAGCTATTTGGATGTGCAAATTTGTCGGTAAATTTAGGTTCCACCAATGTCATCAACGAATTGTTGTAAAACCACTGGGGGCAGGGTGGAAGCAGGTTTCACCCTCAATATTTTTTTCTCACTTAGCATACGAAGAAAGTTCCTTCCCAACACCTCAGCCAACAAGATGAAGAGGTAGGGAGAGAGGGGGTCACCCTACCTTAGCCCTCTAGATGTGCCAAACAAACTGCTCAGTGCTTCATTGACAAGGACAGAGTAGCAAACAGTTGTCACACATTCGTTGATTAGTACAATCACCTTCGTGTCAAAGCCAAATATTTCAAGGACTTTGAAGAGGAAATTATATTTGACTTTATCATAAGCTTTGGATATGTCCAACTTAAGAGCCATCTTTGGGAGGCTGTATTTTTCCATGGAGTGGAAGACTTCGTGGGTAGTAATGGTTGCATCAAGAATTTGTCTCCAAGGGACAAACCCATTCTAGTTACAATTGATAAGTTTGTCAAGAAAAGGTTTGATTCTAGTGACGAGTACTTTAGAAAAGATTTTGTAGATAGTATTACATAGGCTTATTGGAAGCCACAATTTGGGGTTCAACATGTGGTATAGGCTACCATAGAGTTCAACGAAGCATCATCCACTAGCAAGAAGTGAATCAAATATAGGAAAACTCCGCATTTATTTCAAAGATAGTACAAATGTCATATTTAAAGTTGAAATCCGGTGTAGATCTTGTAACTGCTGATAGGCATAAACATAAACAACACTCACTTCCCAAACATGTGGATTACAGATTCATTGTATTAAAATCCTATTCTAGTTCCGATGATTGCAAGGATTAAACTAAAAATATGTCAATGTAGTGTCACCTTGGAAAATTGCATTGAAGTAAGAGGCAAAATGGCAAGTAGCTTGTTCAATTGGTTGTTATCGAGGATTGATTCCTTGTTCGTGAAGATCTAGAGATTGTCATCAGAACACAGATGTGTGAATGGGTGTCTGAGACAAGCTATTTGCATCCTCTGAAACAAAAATATTGGTTGTCAGTGAGTACATCCTTTAAAATTACAATATTGGTTGCCTGTGACCTGAAGATAGTTTAACTGCGAGTTAAAAATGTTTTCAGGCATGAGACAGGTTTACCGGATATTTGTGGACTTGCAAGTCCACTTCAAAAGTTTGAGGGCTAAATATACAATAAATCAACTAAGGCCTGTTGATGTTATATACCGTCAGGAGTTATCTTTCTCCTAAAGGTGAATCACTTGTCCAAGAAATGTGAAGGGTCTTGCATTTGGAAATTGAAAAGACTTGCATGGAGATGTGAAGAGACATCCATTTGAAATGAAGAGACTTGTGCTTGCAATGTAAAGTCTTCAGTTTCGAAGATGAAGAGTCAAGTCTTCTATATATTTATCTGTCTTGTGCATTGGTTGGGTGTTAGACACGCATTATATTGCTGGTTTTGTGTGTAGTAGATGGATTGCTAATTCAGTTTGAAGCATTGTACACAAATCTCTATTATTTTATCAATAAAGCATCATTTCTTGTATGGCTGGGTTTTTCCCCTCAAGTTGGAGGGTTTTCCCAGGATAAATATTAGTGTTTTTTTGTGCAATCTATTCTTGCATGTTTTGTGTTAAGAATCTTTTGTTTCTCTATTATTTTGGTTCATAACATTAACATGTTATCAGAGCGGGTCTAAGAAAACGCTCCGAACGATAATAGAACAATTAGATTCTAGAAGAATCGTAATATCTAATAGGAATTGAATATGTTGTTCAAAATGGGGGATTCATATGAGAACGTGTAGTTGAAGAGCCTTGGAGGGTAGAATCTCTGAGGAAGCTTCTTACCTGGACAGTGAGGATGTTGTCATGTTTGTCTATGCTTACATGTTTGACATCCATGTGTATGAAGATAGCAGATGTATTGGTGTTCACATTTTTCATTCTCTATAATTGTGTGATGGCAAAAGATCTATTGGTGGATTGTGAGGAAATTTAGACAATAAAGAGATAAGTATTTGAATATTGATCATGAATTTTGTGTAGTTAATTCATGCTATAATATTGAGAATAGTGAATCATATATGTTTTTAGCATTGATCTGTATATTTTCTCTTTATGAATAGTTTGATTCTATGAACTATTGTTAATCTCTCTAAAAATGCTTCGAGGATGGATTGAGAAGCGACGGAATGATGAGAGATTACATACAAAGTCATGCAGGCTATAGAAATGAACATGGGAACGGTGCATGCAATCATGGGACTGAATTAATGGCACATAACTTCATTAAAGAGAAAGAACATATTCATATTGTCATTGCAATTAGTTTCTTTGAAGAGGAAGAAATGGCATTCAGAGGGAGACTATCAAGCTACATAAACTAGATTCAGAGGGAGCTTGAGTGGTAGATGTAGAATGCCAAGTCCTCTGCAAATGATCAGCAAACTTGTGTAGCAGTGTGACTGCAAAAGCTCATTGTTGGACAAACATTGGAGCCAATTTCCTAGTATTGTGATAATCAAAGCCATGAGAATTTTGCCCCTGTTGAGAGGGAGTCTCAGCTGAGAGGGAGTCTCGGCATTCAGATGATATTTTATATGTTTTAATGAGTTCTCCTCTAAGAGGGATAAGTTCGAGGTGCAATCCCTTGTTAATGAGTTCTTCTCTAAGAGGAAGAAATTTGAGGTGCAATCCCTTGTTAATGAGATCTTCTCTGAGAGGGAGAAGTTCGAAGTGCAATCCCTTGTTAATGCATTCTTCTTTACAAAAGAAGTTTGAAGTGAAAACCCTTGTTCCACCATGTGGGAGTAGCTATGGTGGATGTCATATGAGAGACTCCATGACTTAGCTCGTGTTATTCACCCTCTGGGAGTAGCCATGGTGAACGTCATGTAGAGATGACGATATCACATTGAGAGAATCCCTGATAAAGTTTTTAGTTTTCTCACAATGGGTGTAAGATATTGTGGGGGTCATGTTGAGAGAATCCATGACATGAGAATCTAGAAAGATATCTCCCTAGCTAAGAGAAAGTGTTGATGTTATATAGCGTCAGGAGTTATCTTTCTTCTGAAGGCGAATCACTTGTCCAAAAAATGTGAAGGGTCTTGCATTTGGAAATGAAAAAACTTGCATGGAGATGTGAAGAGACATTCATTTGAAATGAAGAGACTTGTGCTTGGAATGTAAAGAGTCTTCATTTTTGAAGATGAAGAGTCAAGTCTTCTATTTATTTCTTTGTGTTGTGCATTGGTTGGGTGTTAGACATGCATTATATTGCTAGTTTTGTGTGTATTAGATAGATTGTTGGTTCAGTTTGAAACATTGTACAAAGATTTCTATTATTTTATCAATAAAGCATCATTTCTTGTGTGGCTGGATTTTTACCCTCAAATTGGAGGGTTTTCCCAAGATAAATATTAGTGTTTTTTTTTGTCATCTATTCTTACATGTTTTGTATTAAGAATCTTTTGTTTCTCTGCTATTCTGGTTAATAACATTAACAAGGCCAAATCACACCCAACAGTTTTCTCTATTCATAAGTCCAGATTACAACATTACAGCTTAAAAAGAAAGAACTAAAAAGTGAAATTTACAAATACCTACCATTAAAATGAAACAAACTTCTATGATGGTTTTATTTTCCCTCCGTACCAAAGTTTTCGCTGAACTTTCTGTTTGCAAAGATACACATCCAAATCCCGCAAAAAATGATTACTGAGCCACCGTGGTCTCTGTTTAAGGATATAGATCATTTGGCTGTGGTGTGTTGAGAGGCATTTAAATGAAAATAAACATGTAATGAAGACGATCCATAAATCTGATAATGTGGCCACACCACTACAGAGGTGTGCAAGGCAAGAGATAGAAAAATATTCAAGTTCAAACATTCAATTGTATTATATCATAGGTTTTTGCCTCTCTTTTTGTGATAGGCACGGGTTTTGAATTAACTTGAAATATAAATGGGTAGTTTTGTGAATGCCCTCACGTCATAACAAACCCTTGCTGCCACTACACCTCGGCATAATTTTAACTAAGAAAATTTTAAATTTATGAGAATAACTATGCACAGAAAGAATATAATAGAATAAAATAGAAGATTTCTAACGTTCACAAGGTCCAAGATAGTATATGAGACAATTGACCCAGTCATTTGGTTTTTTAAAGTGCTTGTCTTCTGGTATTCAATTTGATGATGAGCTTCCCACGCTCTCAACGATCTCCTCACTGAATAGATCTAGAAATGAAGTTGCTGCTAAATTGCTTGTTTATCCAAAATAAAGTGTTTTTCTTGTTTCCACTCTCCCAGCTGTGCAAAAGACATGAACTCTCTCTTCCCTTACTTCTGTTGGCCTTTTCATCTACCTGTGTCACACCAAAAATGATGCAAGTTAATCATCAACTGTACTATGAGAATTTTTGTCCACAGGATATTAGCCTCTAAATAAGACTTTTGCTGATGGTTAGTGGGGTTAAATTCCTCAAAATAGGCCCTCCGCAATACAAAATAGCAACAAGAAAAAGCATCACAACATACACTTCAAATACCCTGGTACGTGATGCCAAATCACCACTCTTGCACAAAATTAATTAAGATGGTTCATGAACAAGGAACCAACATCATCTATTCATCATATGGAGCTTGCTAAATAGTTATAAATTTATCACAAAATCCAATAGTTTG
>MU226281.1:653791-678181 GCA_018584345.1 Thuja plicata | reverse complement strand
AATAAGTCTGGAATAGATTTCGATAACCAGTTTAGAGGCTTGAAGCATTATTGTGTTATGGTTATTAGACATGCATGATGTATCAATATCATTGAATTCATACGCTTGCAATATATCTATTGTTTCTAGAGTTTTAATGATATAAGTCCACCAGTAGAGATATCAGGGATTTATGTTATAAACCTTCTACGCCTATATATTGAGATTTTTAAATCAGAGTGGGTCACAAACATTGGGTGTTAAATCTAAAACAAGAAGACAGCCCAACAGACTAAGTGCAGGCAAAAATTGTTACCGCCAGTTAAGATCATTACAGTGGTATCAGAGCCTTAATCTTGCCATCCTAGTGGGATTATTATAATTAGATTTCAATCTGGTCCAGCAGTAGCCATGTTAGCCAGTTATGCATAGCAGGCACAGGATACCCAGATTTAGACATAACAGGGTTGAGCAGGAACAGACAGATTCTTCCGTACAGGTTGACATTGGGACCAGTCATACAAAAGACGAGGAGTTTGTTTTGGAACAGGCTATTCCAGGTGGGAGAATGGCTGAGGATGCAGATAGAGAGACCAGGGAGACTGTGAGATAGATACGAGATGTATAGGACCATAGATTAAAATATGGTAGATATGTCACCGATAAGTAAACTTATCGCGATAAGTTGGAGGCCACGATAAAACACGTAAATTTATCGCGGAGTACATATTGCAAATAAGTTTCAAACTTATCACCGAAAAAAACATGAACTTATTGCCAAAATATCAGCGATATTTCGCCAAAATATCTGCCACAGTCTGCTAATAGAGACTGACGGCCCAAAAAGCAATTATTTCACATTTTCTTGTTTGCAAATTGGTGTTTGGGAGAGGAAAAAAGGGTTTGAAGGGGAAAAATGTGATTTGCAGCGTTTTAGAGCAATTTGCAAAAAAATGCATTTCAAATTAAATTTAAGCAATTTTTTAAGTTCCCGATATTTTTGCCGATAAGTTGTCGATTTATCTCCGATATTTTCCCGATACTTTTTTTTTGCCCTTGGCGATAAGTTGCCGATAACAAATTTTTGAACTATGGATAGGACCATATTGCTGATGTATTACACCAGCTTACAGGGGTTATCCAGCAGTTATCCATTACAGTCAGGAGACTAATGCAGGGGAAGAGGTAGCACCACCAAAGGCCACAAGCATTCTTCCAAAGAATGTGATGACCATGCATGACAAGTAGAATATGTTACCAAACCATGTCAAAGCAGGTTTGCCTTTTCCACAGTACATGGTTCAGAAGAGAGAGTTTGGCAGGAACCAAAAGGACAGGAGACCTAGGGGTCCGAACAGGGACTTGAAACATGCCAAGAACAAGTTAATGCTCCCCACATTCGATGGCAGCGGTAGGACATCCGCTAGAGCTTGGATTCACAAGCTCGATACCTTCTTGACTCTCAAACCCGTGTCAGAGACTGAGGCAATTAAATTTGCCACTATGCATCTAGAGGGGGCCGCATATGATTCGAGGCATCATGGCCTTGTCACCCAGGATCACGGATTGATTGCTTCCTATGAGATCTTCAGCACGAGATTGATCACTCGTTTTGATAGGAAAGACATAGAGGTCTACTACAGGGAATTAGCTCAGCTTAAACAGAGTGGATCTTTGGAGCATTACATTGATGAGTTTCAGAGGACCTCCATCATGGTTCCAGACATGACAGAAAAGAGGAAGGTAATGCTATTCATTGAAGGCTTGTATGATAAATACAGAGGGCTGGTTAGAGTCCTCAAACCAGACACCTTGGATGAAGCTATTAAGTTAGCTCACATTTTGGATTCACCATCCTCCATTTTAGCCACCTAGGAAACCCTTCAAGGGGTCTTCTTCATTCCAGAATGGTAAAAATTAGAATAAGAGTGCGCCTCCTAGGCTGGATTTTGAGACTATAAATGAGTTGAGGAGGAGGTTAAGTTTTACTTGCAGGGAGCCTTGGACTCCAAATCACAGGTGCCTTGGGAAAGCCAAACTACATTATATTGAGGTAGCTTCTCAGGATGAGTATGAGCAGTGTTAGGGCAATGATGAGGAGGAAAGCGACGAGGAGACTCAGGTAGAGTCAGCATCAGGAGGAAAGAAGAAGAAAGCCCCCCACGAACAGCCCCCGGTTACTTTAGCATCCCTTTCAGGGATTCCTACATGTCACCCCTTTCGTTTGAAAGGCGTAGTTAGAGGGCAAAGGATTGTTTGCCTTTTAGATACAGGTGCTACGCACAATTTTATCAGCACAGGTATGGTCTCCAGGAGAAGTCTACAAGTAGATGACATTCTAGAGTTTGAGGTCAAGGTGGCAGGAGGGGACTTATTGAGTTGTACAGGGAAGATCTCTGGTCTTCCAATACACTTTGGAGATTACCTTCTAGAGGCAAACTTTTATATCATTGACTTGGATAGTTTGGATGCGATATTGGGTATGCAGTGGTTGCAAACCCTAGGGAGGTACACCATTGATCACAAGTTTATACAGGGTGATCAGCAGGTGATTCTTAAGGCCATGCCAGATGGCAGGCCTAGATTAGTATCTACTCACAGGATGGAGGCCATCATGAGACATAGTGACATGGAGTGGGCAACCCAGTGCTTCATATCCACTAAACCCACACCAGACTCAGGGAAGTAGGTTCGCTTTGATGTTCAGAAGGTGCTTGATAAGCACAAGAGGGTTTTCGAGGACATTCCGCCAAGCATACCTCCTGACAGGGGATTTGAGCATATTATAGAGATGGAGGAGGGCGCTAAGCCCGTTATTTCTACACCTTATCGACATCCGAGGTACTATAAGGAGGAGATAGAAAAGACGATAAAGGAGCTCCTAGACATGGTACACATCAGGCCCAGTTGTAGTCCTTTTGCTTCTTCAGTGGTCTTAGTGAAGAAGGATGGTACTCTTCGCACGTGTATTGATTACCGTGCACTGAATAAGAGGACCATTAAGAATAGGTAGCCTACACCCCGGATTGATGAGCTGTTAGATGAGCTACATGGGGCAGTTTACTTCTCGAAGATAGATCTTCGATCGGGGTACTATCAGATACGTGTCCGTGAAGAGGATGTCCATAAGACGGCATTCATATGTCACTACGGGCATTACGAGTTTTTAGTGATGCCATTTAGACTCACTAATGCAACAGCCACCTTTCAGTCTTGCATGAATCATTTATTCAAGAAGCAGTTGCGCAAGAGTGTTTTGGTATTTTTTGATGATATCTTGGTCTTTAGCAGGACTTGGGAGGAGCATTTGGGACACTTGGATGAGGTTCTCAGCATCATGGAGAGTCAGTCTCTATTTGCAAAAGAATCCAAGTGTGAGTTTGTGTTGACATAGATCCTCTATCTGGGTCATGTGATAGGGGCAAATGGGGTCAAGGTTCATCAGGAGAAGATACAGGCAATCCGGGATTGGCCACCACCATGGAATGTGTCAAATTTGAGAGGGTTCTTGGGGTTATGTCCTTACTACAGGAGGTTTATTAAGGGATTCTCTCAGACCGCAACACCCCTCACCAATCTTACTCGATAAGGGGCTTTCAGGTGGACAAATGAGACAGAGGTAGTCTTTGATAGACTCAAGACTGTCATGAGCACATGTCCAGTTCTAGCACTGTTGGATTTCTCTCGTCCGTTTGTTTTAGAGTGTGATGCCTCAGGTAATGGAATTGGTGCAGTATTGATGCAGGACAAGCATCCCATAGCCTACGAGAGCAGGAAACTTAAGGACAACGAGAGGTTATATTCCACTTATGACAAGGAAATGTTTGCCATCATGCATGCCTTAGCTAAATTGAGGCAGTATCTAGTGGGTGGTAAGTTTACAGTTAAAACCGATCACAACAACTTGCGGTACTTCCTAGAGCAAAAAGAGTTGAATGAGAGACAGCAGAAGTGGGTTAGTAAGATCCAGGCTTACAATTTTGACATTGAGTATGTCAAGGGCAAGAATAACATTGTGGCTGACGCACTTTCTAGGAGACCTTCAGTTGCAGCTTGTGTTTTATCCGAAATTTCCGCAGATTGAAAATCCCATTTGTTGGTTGAGTATTCTAAAAATACTCAAGCATGTCAGATTTTGGACGGGCAGCTTCCAGATAGCAGGTACAAGGTAATGGATGACATCATCTTCTATAAGAACAGGATTTACCTAGTGCCAGATTCTAAGCTTAAGGCTAAGATAATGAGGACTATTCATGATGCACCCACAGTAGAGCACCCGGGTTTCTTTAAAACCTACAGACAGGTCAGAGAGAGGTTCTCTTGGAAGGGCCTCAAGGACGACGTCCTCCAGCATGTCAGAGTGTCAGACTTGCCAGCAGAACAAGTACGAACACGAGCACCCGGTCGGTTTACTGCAGCCCCTACCCATTCCTGCTCAGAAGTGGGAAGGTATTTCGATGGACTTCATTACTGGTTTATCGAGAGTACAGGGCAAGGATAGCATTCATGTGGTGGTGGACAGACTTACTAAGTTTGCCCATTTCTTTGCCATTTCAGCAGATTGGTCAACTGCACAGGTGGCTGAATTATTCTTTCGAGAGGTTTTCAAGCTGCATGGTCTTCCCAAGACCATCGTTAGTGACAGGGACACTAAATACCTCAGCACCTTTTGGCAGGGGTTATTCAGGTTGGCAGGCACCGAATTGACTCCCAGTACCAGTTATCATCCGCAGACGGATGGCCAAACGAAGATCGTGAACAAGTGGGTAGAAGGATATCTCCGTAATTATGTAACAGGGCAGCAGCGAGCCTGGGTCAGATGGCTGTACTTGGGGGAGTTTCGCTACAACTCCACCTACCATATGACGATTGGCATGTCACAATTTAGAGCTCTCTATGGCAGCAAGCCATTATCTTTCATAGACTTGGCTCTTCAGGACAGCAGGGCGCCGATTGCGAGAGACTAGCTACCGGACCATCAGGATATCCTTAAGTCTCTCAAGGAGAACATTCAGAGGGCACAAAATCAGAAAAAGATGTACGCTGATCGACACCGGATAGAGCAAACTTTTGAGGCAAGGGAATTGGTTTATCTTCATCTCCAGCCGTATAGGCAGAGTTCTCTGAAGAAGAGTGGATCGGAAAAAGCTCAAGCCCTGGTTTTATGGTCCCTACCGCATCTCCAGGAGGGTGGGTGAAATGGCTTATGACCTCAAGCTACCGGCTGATAGCCGGATTCATAATTTTTTTCATGTATCTTGCCTCAAGAAGTCATTAGGACAGCAAATAGTCCCTTCGGTTGGATTACCCCCACTTGATGAGGAGGGGAAATTGGTTTCGGTACCAGCGGAGGTGATGGAGATCAAAGAGAGGAAGTTGCAGAACAGGACCATCAAGGAGTACTTGATTCGATGGAAAGACTTACGGATAGAGGATGCTACCTGGAAGGGTGAGTCTATTCTGCAGCACCCTGCATTGAGATTGCTTGAGGGCAAGCAAACCCGGGAAGGGAGGATTGTAATGTCCCCATTTCCGCAGTAGACTAGTTTGGCGCCAGTTTAGTCTATCTCCCCCATCCGGGTAGGCTAAAGGCTTCTTTCAGAGGATGTCAGCCAGTCACAGGCTTTAGTGGGCAAGCTTTTAATATTTGAGCCTATTTTATAAAGTGATTCACTTTACTTTATAAAAGATGTTACAAAAGTCACTTTATGACTTTAAGTTACTTTATTTTATAAAAGTGACTAACTTAAGTGGGCACTTTATCCCATATTGCTTGCGTTTTGGAGTTTTCCCTCACTTCGAGGCTATAAAAGAAACAAGCTTTCTTGGGAAAAGGACAATGGAAAATATAATAAACAAGAATATAAATTTTGGTTACACTTGTGACTGGTTATATCTTTCTTGAGGAAGCAAAACCTTAAGGAAAACTTGAATGGTTCGACGTAGCCCCAGCTTTTCAATATAGTGGAATCACTTCAGATTTCACATTGGAGTTCAACAAGTAAGTTCATTACACCAGCATTATCTCACAGTCTTCAGAAGTTCGATTTATTTCAGGCAGGAGAAACATCCAGATTGCATTAGCTAGTCCATACATTCGGGTAGAATACCTTGGAAATCTGAACGGGTGACATTAAAGTGGAGACCTACTGCAATATACAGAGTTATATAAAACCAGAAGTCTACAGGGATTCAATATCATAGTGGCTGCAGGACGAGAGACTTCACAAACTCCTCTTTACACAGCCCGTCAATTGCTTACTAAAGCGAAATCACCTGGGAATAGCAATGTGTGATGAAGGACTGAATCTCAGTGGTTTGAGTCTGGTATCGACTAGCAGCAAGCCGCGCGGAATGCCAGCAGGCCATTTCGGCCAACAATATAGTGGCAGTGGATTAAACTTCCGCCTCCATAGCCGCGTGTGTACTAAGCAAACAGACCAACGCGGGCTTTCTGGCATAAACAAGTGAGAGTGGATGCGGCGAGTTAGTTGAACCCGAAAGGTCCACACCCTATAACATCCAGCAAACACAGAGGTTGTGGCTTCTCAGTAAACCGCAGACATAGGCTGGAGTCCCGCGATTCAAGTGGTGTCTTCTTCTATGCAAACCGACAAGCAAGAATATCAGGAGCATAAGTTCAGTGTGATTCATCTTAATCTATCTTAGAAATTTTGTAATAAGTCTGGAATAGATTTCGATAACCAGTTTAGAGGCTTGAAGCATTATTGTGTTATGGTTATTAGACATGCATGATGTATCAATATCATTGAATTCATACGCTTGCAATATATCTATTGTTTCTCGAGTTTTAATGATATAGTTCCACCAGTAGAGATATCAGGGATTTATGTTATAAACCTTCTACGCCTATATATTGAGATTTTTAAATCAGAGTGGGTCACAAACATTGGGTGTTAAATCTAAAACAAGAAGACAACCCAACTGACTAAGTGCAAGCAAAAATTGTTATCGCCAATTAAGATCATTACAGATGTCGAGAAGGATTCCTCCCTAGCTAAGAGGGAGTGTTGATTATTAGCGTCGGGAGTTCTTAATCCAATGCAAGATAAAGTATAGTCTCAATTGATGCATCGCATCACTTGAGACATCAGCAATCATTATCATATGCAAATAGATTAACAAAAATGATTATAATGATAAGTTAAACATCCTTACATTTATTACTGTTTACGATTAGTAAAAGAGACTAATTGGTCAAGGTGACAAATCAAGTTCATATTGAAAGGATGCTAATCGATCTGGATTACATACTCAGATTAGTAATTGTTAGTGACAATTACGAATAGTCACGTCTCTTAGAAATACATGAGACACATCTATCCACGATAGAAAACATATATGTGATGGAAGATGGATCATTTAAGGATAATCTATATACTAGAATACACACGATACTCTAGATTCATAGCAGCAATACTATTCATCCTCAGCGATCTTATTCATAGAAGATCGACATATATCTACAGTGATCTTATTCATAGAAGACTGACATTCTGAGTTAGACATTTTTTGGAGTAGATCAACAATCACATAAAGATCAATATATATATAGACTTACATATATATTTATCATGGAGATTATAACATATATACAGAGGCTTATCTAGATCATATATAAACTGTGAACAATATATATTAGTGCTGCAGATCTAATTATTATTGGTCTTGAGTTTGACCATATTGTAACCATTAATATTAATACATATTCGTGAGATTGATTGCTCAGTTTTTCACCTTCAAGTGGAAGGTTTGCCCAGGGTACTTATGGTGTCAACTTGATTAAATTGTTTCTTACCAACATTGCTATAATCTGATCATTATAAAAAAAAAAAAAAGGAAATATATATTAAATGTTTATAAAAACAAGAACAATTTTATTTATATTTTGCATCAGGGACATCTGAGGCATCCTTTGACCATCACCTTGACGCCCCAAGATGGTTGAGGGGCATTTCAGATGTCCCCAGCCATCCATGCAACAACAAAATGTTCCATTGGCATCCCACAGATTTTACTGATGTCCTGGAGATATTCTAGTCCTTTTCTATAAATTGGTGATGGTCAGGGGATGTCCCCTGCTGTCCAGCAATTCCAGTAATACCATTGGGGAAGGTAACACGGGGTTCATAGTGGGGGGGCACATCCATATATAACCTTGAGAAAATGCAATCTCCAGTTAATTACTGCAATTCAATCTGGCTTGACTTTTAAGAAAATCTACAATGTATGGACAAAGGAAAATAAGATTTAAAAACTTACCAACTCAGACACCTGACTTGTTACACTGGAAAGTGATGGGCCACCAGGACCTGACCATGTAACTGTATGGCCCTGCAGTTAAGGATTACATTGTTAATGTTTCTCTTCAAAGCTTTTTTATAAACAGTGCATAGAATCTGAAGTATAAAGAAAAGAAGTAGCTTAATCAAGAGTTAATACCTCTTTATTTCTGACAGCCATGTGGCCTGGGGGTGGCGCAGGAAGAGATTGAGAAGGAAGCGTTACAGATTTACCCCATCCAATCTTCAGTTCATACTCATAAACAATAACACCTGACATATTCACAATTCAATGGAATCAGGAATAGAAATTCCATATGCAGGGATAATATTAATAATTATATCTATGATGAAATAAAATGTTGCCAACTAAAGTCGAGACATCATTCAAATGGAGAATTTACATCACAAAACATGGTGTAAATTAATTCTGCCAGATATAAGCAGAAAATGTTACTTGACAAATTAATTGACAATCTTGGGCTAATTTACCTAAAATAAAATGAACATATTAACTTCACAACTAAGACGATAATATTTAGTATAAATGTACAATTGAGTGGGTCAGTAATTCCATGGACGCGTGATAAAGACTGATGCAGATGGATCTATAAGGAAATAAAACGTCACAAACAGATTTATACTGCTCATTTACCATGACCTTATTCAAATGAAATATGTGCATCATCCCAGCATAGTGCAAATTAGTTCTTCTTGTGATAAAAGCAAAGATACTGTTAGCTGACAAATGCCACAAAATTTAGCACTTAGCAGGGATTCTCTGGTAATTAAAAATAAATTTTAAAATAAGTACTTGTTGCAATGTCAAATTGTACGTCACTAACTAAAATTTCTTTAATATATAAAAGAGCAACTTGATTCCAGAAGCCACTCAAAACTCAAAAAGAATTCTCCAAATCCAAGTCTGTTTCCACAAATTACAGTGTCCATAGACAAGACCAAGTACCAACCATGGCATTCATACAGTCGAGCAAGTTTTGGTGTTTGAACTGTCCAAAAATTGTCATCAGAAATAATATATGTGCATGACTGTCATTTTCACCATGAAGGGTTTTTTTGTCAACAAGAACACGAATTCCCTGAGCATCAATTCCCAGCCCAATTTAAAGACGTTTATTCTCCAATTTTCCTAAACTTTTAACAGTTGTCTATTCAAAATCTTTAGTATTACTTTTCCTTTTTACTTGCACAAATTATTGAAGCCACATACAGGAAACCTCATTTCTGCATATAATAAAAAAGCAAGCCCCAAATAGAACAATACCAACAAAGAATAAACTAAGTATACTGCTGAACCTCATAAAACACTCTGTTAAAACCTACTCAGCCTAAGTAACTAGAAATTTGTCAAACATCAAACCGTTAAAAATGCTCAACTGCTGATTACCCTCTTTATTCTAGTTCCAAATTCTGCATTTGCATTCTCACATCTGGGTGGTCCTTTAGCTTACATACAACAAGATATTCATCTAATACTATATGAATCCATGTATATTTGAAACAACAGGTCCTCATGGCATATAAATTCCATCAGCATCTATTAAAGGATGCTTATGATAACTTTAACATCATCCATACAATTCTTATCCATTTTTTAGCAACTGGATTCTTCGCAGTGCAACATATTTAGATATCATGTATGTCGTTCAGGATTAACTTCTCACAATACTTAATACACAAGTAATTCATCGAAAAAGGATCAATCAAAAAGACATTAAATATATAAAACTTACTAATACTTATTGAGAAAAGAAGGTTTAAAAGGTAGTTTGATTTATTTAGCACTGATTAAAGAAATGAATTTCAGTGGTATATAACAGCCCCTGTTTTCTTTGGGATGGAGAGACTTAACTCCAAGTACTCCGAGTAAAGAGAATAAAAAGAACTCATTACAAAAAAGACTTTTGCAAAATTTGTATAATATAAAAACTAGAGAAAGGAGCAAACCAGAAAGTTAACCAACACCCAACTTCAACACCATGGTGATTTTCTGTGATACAATGATAAGATGTTGAGACCACTTGGAAAACAACATCATCCAATTTGAAAAGATGTGCTCTAATCCCAAAGTGGCTATCAAAAACAAATTCATCTGAGAAAGCAAATTGAAAAATGACTTTCAGACACATGTGAAGTAAAATCAGTACCCAACTCTTTGTGCTTGCAAAACAAATATCAGACCACATATTCTTTAGTATTGTGGTGAAGACCACTAAATGAATGGTCTATAAGGGTGAAACAGCATTTCTATCTCAAACAAGCTGGAATAAATGCAGAATCAACTATTGTAGGACTAAACCCTTAAGGGTACCAGGTAAAAAAGTTAATGGGGATTCAAACCAGAAGGTTTTTAATCATCTAGAACAGATTTATTTATCATCTCCTGAACCAATTTTGAACTTCCAGAACTATTCAATTGATTGATACAACTCAGGTAGCTAATCCAGAAGGTAAAGATTTCTGATTGCAGCTTCTAAATGCATGTCCCCTTACATTTGTCATTGAAACCTCAAATGATATCAAGAACAAATTGAACATGAATGAGATAAAAACTAACCAACATGCAATGCACATACCTCAAATTGTTGAATGAAAAATTGGGCATCAATGCAAAAATTTATGAGTCATTCTTCGAAGATGACAACAAAAACAAGGCCAATTAGCCTCCCAAAACTAGTTTGGCTTATGATGACACCAAGAAAGGAAAAACCATCTGAAGCAATTTTTGTAGGAAAAACACTAGAAAAAGGTACGACCGAATTTCAGTCAGCATAGAATCAGAAGAAATTATAGTTTTGTTAAGCAGATCACAAAGTTGAAAATGACAATGATGCAGATAACAGCGATAATATGATTGAAACTTCAGAGTATATAAAGAAGCAATAAAGTGCTCCGTATTTATTCTGACAGTATACATAAAAAGGTCGATTCATCAACTGCCACAAAAATTGGATTTCATGTCAAAAGATATCAATAAGTCAAATTAACCATGTGAAATTTGTGCATTTTAATGATTTTTGTATGCTTAGCCTCTACAGGTTGATATACCACAGAGTGTTGCATAGATATACCACAGAGTGTTACTAGAGTGCCCAATAGGGGTCATTACAGCAGCTGTAATTTTGCTTGATTAGTTGATTATGTACTTGGAATTCTAATAAATTTAATGTGTGCACTGTGACCAATCCACAAGATGCACATTTGAGATTTCCAGGTGTTTCAATTTATGTATTAGATTGGAAAAGATTGATTGTAAAATTTTATATTTTTCATATGGAGAAGGATCAGGTTTTCTGATATTGTAAGAGTATAATTTCAAATAGTTTACAATGCAGATAGAACCTTTTTAAAATGCATTATACTCCACAATAAAGTGTTGATAATAATTTTTTTGTCATGTGATGTGAGTGTAATTATTTTTTCATCTGATGTGAGTGTAAAAGAAAGATTAAAGAAAGATAAGTTGTTTGATTAAAGAAAGATTGCATTTATGTTGCCTAGGTATGCAGAAAATATTACTTGATTGGATTATGGTCACATATAAAAAATGCAGAAGTTGAGAACACATTGGCAGCTGGTCAATTTGTTCAAAGCTTTCACATTCAGCCTTGTTAAAATATCAAATGATGCCATCATAAGTCTTGGAAGGCATAGGATAGGTTTTTAAGTAAACATCAAAAAGCCATTAATTTGGCATATGATACCCCTTCAAGTGGAATCCCGAATGGGATTGTTTTCCAGTCACCTTATATGGTGATCAAATTTTGTATTCTCGGATTTTGACCAGTGTTATAGGAGTCACCCAGAGTCAGAGAGTACTAAGGTAAACCAAGGCAAACAAGTCCTAGAGACTCAAGACTCCATTCTAAGGTGAGTCTGCAAGACTCGCCAAACCCAGCAAGTCCCACTAGCATGACTTGGTTGTGGCAACTTGTTGCCCGTTTCCTATACATCCAATTTTCAAAAAATTTGGTTGTAGTTTTTTTCACCAAATTATATGGGCTCAAGCTTTTAATTATTAATAAATAATTAAAGTTATCTTTCAGAATAATTTTAATTATTTAAATGTTCCTTGGATCTATACCTTCATAATGAGCCTATTTCAAGAAAAACAGTGAAAAGACTCCCAAGTTATGCCTCATTTCTCAAAATGCTCAAAATGTCAAATTTCCTAACTTAAAAAAGGTTCAAAATGCTCAAAACACGAGCGTTCACAACTTAAAAGTACAAAAAGTGCTCAAAATTTGAGCAACAAAACCAAATTGGTTTCAAGTGCTCAAAAAGTGAGCACTCATAACTAAATTTAAGACATCAATGCTCAAAATTTAAACATGCAAAAATCACAAGGTTATGAGTGCTCGAAAAATGAGCAGACATAACTTAAAAGGTTTTAAGTGCTCAAAATGCGAGCGGAGATAACTAAAAAGAAGGTTGTGAATGCTCAGAAAATGAGGAGGCATAAGTGAAAGCGGTTGTGAATGCTCAAAAAGTGAGCATTTCTAACACTATTAGTTAAGGATGCTCAAGATTTGAGCAATTCTAACTTGATAACTGAAACTCGTTTCAAGAAGTTGGTAACTACCTTTTTGGTAACTTTGAAGGAAAAAGCAGTTAGCAGGTGTAAAGCCGAGACAACTTTCGCCACCTTGGAAGCTTTCTCCTTGCCCGTGTCACGATAGAAGCAGCCACCTTTACCCTGCGAATGCACAAACTCATTGTTTGCTGACAATGTGGCCGTGGGTTATCCCAATTCCACTATGCACATCAAATGTTTGTTCAAATGCTTCTTTCCTTTCTGTGGTTATTGTATATACACATATATGTCGAGTGTAGAAGCATGATATAAATCCTCGAACAGGTGTAAGCATATATCAAAGCATCATAAAGGTCAAAGATGAATTTTTATTGAACATGACTGCTCCAACAGCTATAGTAAAAAGGCAAGTCGGAGGTGGAACCAGGGGCATCACACCCAAATTGTTGGATAGTGCAGTCAAAATGTAGATTTCGAGCCGAGATGCAGGTATGATGTGTATGTCAAAATGTGTTGAAGAAGTGTCGCGTGGCTGGAGAAAGTGGATGTGTTGAGGCGGCTTTGGAAACATAACCGTCTCCTCTTTCTCTCTCCAAGCACCTCTTTCTCTCACTACAGTCTTATTAAAAGTCTACTTTTTGAGAGAATATTACTTAGGCTTAAATTGTTTTGACTTGGCAACTTGAAATATTTCAAGGTAGTAACTGATACCTCCCATTCTGCTTTGGCAAGCTATCTAAAGCAAGAGGGAACCAACCAATTCGTGGATTCTCTATCCATTATGTTAGTCTACAAGGACCTAGTGATAGACTCAACCTAATTAATTGTCACTCGCTAGAAAGGGGACATTACAGTTTGTCCTCCCCAAAATTGCTTGTCCTCGAGCAATTACATGTGTCAACTCTACAGTGAGTCCAAATACACCAATCAATGCCCAGATCCCAAATTAATCTCGAAACTTAGTATGTCTTCCCTTGTACATCTCCTTTAGGTTTTTGCTGCTCCACTCTAATAAAAACATCACTATGCCTCGAATACTGAAAGTTTGAAACAATGCATCGTAATCCCAATGAAGCATTGTACCAAACATACCAATGTCAAAATCCCAAACCATTCTATCTCCCACGTTGAAAGTGAGGTGATAGATGTATCTCACATTACCACCAACACCAAATGTTATCTACACCTGTATGCCAATCTGAATACCAGGATCCCATATCAATCTCAAAGATATGGTTCCACCAATCCATTGTGCCACTCTGACATAGTTGTCATCAATCTATAGCAACTTGAGAAGCACTCCATCTATCATGTGAATCCCTGGATCCCAAGTCATCACACTATCACACTCCCTAAAATGGAAGAGATAGGTGTCTCTATTCATGTCATTAATGCCAACTATCCATCTAACTTTGAGTGAATCAGCAAAAATGTGATGAATGCCCATCAAAGGTGCAAAAAAGATGTATCAAACCATAATAGACCGCTGTTATAATTCAAGACAGCGCATCAAACAAACTGAAAGTTATCCCCCTAACAGTGTAAGAAATGCCTCCAACGTCATGTGTTGTTGGAACCTCATCACCATGCCAATATCCAACATTGGAGTAATGATCCCAATCATTCCAATGTATCCAAAAAACTATTGTAATCAAATTACAATCTGAAAATTTCGTAACCAGCAATGTAGGCATAACACTAGTGGTTGATCCCCAAGGTGTATGCTCAGCTACCCCATCTATGTCCATGACTTGAGCCTTCAAATAGCTCTCCAAAAGTGACTCATGATCTCCATGATGCAAGTTGTGTGTATACTCAGTAATTTCAGAATTATGCTCGTTCTCAAGCCCATGCAAATCTGAAAGTGACTCGTGCTTGACCAACATACGGGGTTCTCCCCTCAAACCATGAGTACCACTCTCATCTTTAAATGTTATGGCAGCCATAGAAGACTGGATTTCTGTTGTGGACGGCAATGCTTGAACCAAGCTCAATTCTTCACAAAGCTCGTAAATCTGAATTCTGATTCTTGAAGGGCCATCTGAGTGTTCTTCAAAGAATCCTAGGTAACCTTACGCTCATCAGTAAGCTTATCTACCTCTCTTCTTTCCCTTTAAGTGCATCGAGAGAGATCTCATCAAGCATGCAAAGATGATCTCTATCAGAAAGTAGTTGTAGGTAATTGGTCTTCGTTACCACTAACGCTTCTCTAAGTGCCTGCAAATCTAAAAGGTAAAGTTCTTCACCAAGGTCCATATGTATCCCTGAAGACCTACACCACATTTTTCCATCAGCTTATGGGTGTCATCAAAATGTTTAATGGCTGCAATAATTTTGAAATATCCTTGCTACTGAAATTTGAGAAACCTGTCCAATTTTCCTTATGTGTGCTCACCATATTTCATATAGCAGATAAAACAAAGATAACTTCCAGAGACGTCATAATTGTTAGAAAACGGATTAGCCAGAAATACAGAACTTCCACATGCAAACTACTCAAGGAGTTATTCAACATTAATTGTTCTACATACCCGAACTTGATACAGAGCTATGGTGACTTTCAAACCAGTCATACCATATAGTCTTCGATGGTAAGCCAATGATAGATGTTTATTTTTGCTGCTTTACTATCTTTGTTTGAATCCTCACCTTATGATTCTGAAAATACTGCTTATGTATGTCGCGAGTGATATTCCCTTTCCTTCTGATCATGAACTGCTAGAACATGTAACCTGATTGTAAATACTCTGAATTGGGTTGGCGTCCAATACAGAAGTCCAGGGGTTTCGTCCTAAACCAGATTTGCAGGGAGAGAAATAAGAGAAACAATAACAAAGAATATCCTTTTCCTCCTGTGATTTCCAGTTAAAAATCCCAGCACTTTAAGAAAGCAGCTTTTCGCTTTCTTCTAATAAAGAAAGCCCAATCGATGGCACTTTCCCATTTATTCCCCAAACGCCATGTCATACAAAACAGTTGAGTTGGCTGGGATAACTTAAGGAATAAGTTAAATGCCAATAAGAGAATGGCCCCACACCCATGACTAATTAATTAATAATTAAATAGGGTTTGAGTCACAATGAATAATTAATTGTTCGATAATTAACATAAGATTTTAGCCAAATATTTAATTATTAATTCATTCCCTTTTATTCACTTAAATTTCTAGCCTCAGGGAACAAAAAGGTTAGATGTTTCATTGCTGAAGGCTATTGCTCGGAAGGGGACATTACAGTCCTCCCTTCTCGGGATTGGTGGTCCTCTAGCAATCGAAGATTTGGTTGCTGCAGAATTTCTTCGTCTTCCCAAGTAGCATCCTCAACAAGTAAGTCCTTCCATTTAATCAAATATTCTCGGACCATTTTGTTTCTCAACTTCTTCTCCCTCCAATCAACAATACCTTCAGGTACTAATATCAACTTCCCCACTTCATCCAACGGTGGCAGCTCTGCAGATGCAACTGTATGCTGACCCAACACCTTCTTCAAACAAGAAACATGGAAACTGTTATGAATCCTACTTCCTTCGAGAAGTTCCAATTCATATGCAACCTCGCCAATTTTCTTAAGGATTTTGTAAGGCCCATAAAAGCGTGGCTTCAATTTTTCCGCCCCAGTATTCTTCAATGAAGATTGCCTGTACAGTTGTAAACGCAAGAAAACAAAGTCTCCAACCTGAAATATTCTCTCCACTCTATGCCTATCTACATACATTTTTTGTTGATTTTGGGCCTACTGGATATTATCTTTCAGTGCCTTGAGGATACCCTAATAACTTTGAATTGTTTCCTTTGCACGTGGAACCTTACTGTCATCAAATGTCAGGTCCATGAATGATAAAACATCATACCCGTACAAGGCCCTGAAAGGAGACATACGAATTGACATGATAGGCGGTATTGTAACAATATTCACATAAATGAAACCATCTTACCCAAGCACGTTGCTGCCCTGAAACATAGTTCTAAGGTAGCCCCTCTACCCATTTGTTTACAATCTTCGATTGTCCATATGTTTGAGGATGGTAGTTGGTGCTTGGAGTCAATTTTGTACCTGCCAATCAGAACAAATCCTGCCAAAACATACTGATGAATCTATTGTCCCGATCACTCACAATGGTCTTAGGTAGACCATGCAACTTGAAAACCTCCCTGAAAAATAATTCAGCAACCTGATATGCTAAAAATCCGGCAGCAATGGCAAAGAAATGAGAATATTTTGTTAACTTGTCCACAACAACAAAGATACAATTTTCCCTTTGTTAATGTTATAGCTTAGGTCGGCCTCCTCAAAAGGTTGCGACCTTATAATTAAGTTAAAATAAAACTAATTTGTTTTATACTAGTCGGCCAACTAGGAGACATGCCTATTTGAGTAATATAAATAAAGATGAAACTCTTCATCTAAGGAATCAATTCATAAGCAAATTCAATTCAGACAACAGCAGATCGAACGCCTTCAACAAATCATTGGATATTGCAGATCGATCTGTATTTAGAACAGATCTTTCTCTATAAAGAGATTGGCAATTATTGGCATTCATTTATCTGCCTTGTGATTGGCAAAATTGTATTCAGAACTCCGTTTTTTAAGAAATATAATCAGAGAACATTATTGCTAGGTTTTTACCTCCAAGAGGAAAGTTTTCCCACGGTATCACTTTGTTATTGTTACATCTTTTGTTTATTCTAATCTTTACTTTCAGTCTGATCACTAAAATTTAACATGGTATCAAAGCTTGGTTCGTATTAGTGTGATCAGATTAACAGTAACCCCTTCCCTTTAGTCTTCTCTTCAAGATGGTACTCAGGGTTGAAGATCGATTGAATTGTGCATCCAATTTCACATCATGGAGATTCTGAATTATGCTTGCATTGAATGAAAGTGATCTTTTAGATTTCGTAGACAAAGAATCCTCTGAGCCCGAGGTAGAAGAAGAAAAACCTGCATGGAGGAAGAAAGACCTTCAAGCTCAGAGAATAATAGTTGACTCCGTGAAGGATCATATTGTACCTATCATCTCAAAGCTTAAGACTGCCAGGGAAATTTCAAGACATTGGAAGAGATGTACGAAATCAATAACACCAGTCGTGTCCTAGCCTTCAAGCAACAACTTCATCACATTAAGATGGCGAAAGGAGAAACTATCAACGCTTACTTCATGAGAATTTCTAAGCTGAGAGACCAGCTCTCTTCTATTGGGCATGTTGTTGAGAGCAAGGATTTGACTATGTTAGCAAGATCGAATCTTCCCAAGTTTGATCACTGTCGTGCTGATTGCATTCAAGAAGAATCAAGATTGGCCGCAAGAGGAGTTATCAAAAGCTCGCATGGAGAAGACAACCATGTTCTTTCTGCTCAGTCCACCAAGAAGAAAGGAGGCTATTGGAATAAGATGAATTTCAAAAGAAACAAAGATCAAAGGTTTGATTTTGCTCTTGATCCAAAGAGGAAGAAGGATCTTTCCCACATCAAATGTTTCAGATGTGATAAATACGATCACTATGCAAGGAACTCCTCATCTCAGCCAAAGCAACAAGAAGCAAATCTAAATGAAACCTCAAACCAGAAGGATATTGAAGATTCCTCTTCATTTCAGCCTTCTCAAGCAATGTTCCTACAGACAGTGACACATGGCTAATCGATAGTGGGGCATCAAGACATATCACCAGCTATCGAGAGCATCTATCCGACATGGTGGAGTCCAACCTTCACGTAATCATTAGAGATGATACACGCTATTTTGTAAGAGGCTTTGGTGCTAGTTCCCTTAACTTAGATTCTGGAATTTCTCTCCATCTTAGTGATATCTTGTTCGTGTCGGGAATCAAGAGGAACCTCATCTCCATATCAGCCCTGGAGGATAAAGGTTATCAAATTGCATTTTCCGAAGGAAGAGTACTTGCATGGCCAAAGAAGTCTAGCATCAAATCTGCCCGTGTCATTGGGAACCGTTATGATAGCTTGTATAAACTTTCAACTCGTCCAGTTTGAGCTCTTCTTCATGAATTACCTGAACCAAGCGAGTTGTGGCATAGAAGACTTGGGCATCTCCACTTCCGAGCCCTTTCTACACTAGAGAAAATGGTCAAAGGTATGCCTAAACTTAATCATATTAATGAAGATGCATGTAAAGGTTGTGCTATGGGTAAAAATACTAAGAAGTCATTTCATCAAAGTGAAAGTAGGGCAAAGGAGAAACTAGCTCTTGTGCATTCCGATTTATGTAGACCTATGTTTGTTGCCTCTCCTAGTGGATTCTTGTATTATGTAATCTTTATTAATGACTACTCTAGGAAAAAATGGATCTATTTCCTAAAATCAAAAGAATTTGATGAAGTCCTAAGTAGATTCAAAGAGTTTAAGGCAATGGTTGAAAACTTATCCGAGAAAAGAATTAAAGTATTAAGATCTGACAATGTAGGTGAATACACCTCGGGTAGTTTTCATGATTTTTGTATTGAGGCAGGGATCAAGAGGGAGTTTTGTGTTCCCTATAACCCACAGAAAAATGGGATCGCAGAATGGAAGAACAGAAAATAGTTAAAGCAGCAAAAGATATGATTCATGATCAAGACCTGCAGAATTTTCTATGGGCTGAAGCATTTAGAACAATTGTATACATTCAGAATAGAGGTCCTCACAGTGTATTGAAGGACATGACACCAGAAGAAGCATTCTCAGAAATCAAACTTGACATCAGTCATCTAAGGATCTTTGGGAGTCCAGTATATGTACATATACCCAAAGAAAAAAGAACCAAGTTGGAACCTTCTGGCAAGAAATGAATTCTTGTGGGCTACAATGAAACCTCCAAAGCATACATAATCTACATTACAGGTCAGAGATATATTGAGGTTAGTAGAGATGTTACTTTTGAAGAAGTCATTGCATTCAAAAGATCTAAAGGTTCCCATATGGAGATTGATAATGAAGATCAAGATAATCCTCAAAACATGGACATTAATCATGGTACTAAGAGTCAGAGGGAGTCTATTGAACTTAAAGAGTTAGATGATCTCGTTGAACCTATGAACCCTACTGATGGGCCTAGAGACATTATTGTGAGCAAGAAAAGACCTCTTTGGGCAACAAACACCATGCAGGAGGTAGAAAAGTTTGCTGCCCCAAGAGGTACTTTCAGAGAAAGTAGGAAACCTCAAAAGTTCTCCAACTATGTTGCATTAATGTGCAATATCATTGAGACAGAACCATCCAACGTTGTAGAGGCCATGAATCAGCAAGCATGGAAGAATGCTATGAATGAAGAATATTAGTCCATCATTAAGAACAATGTTTGGGACATTGTGCCTAGACCCAAAGGTAAGTCAGTTGTATCTTCAAAATGACTATTTAAAACTAAGCATGTTGTTGATGGTAGCATTGAGTAATACAAGGGTAGATTCGTGGATCGTGGTTTCTCTCAGAAGGAAGGCATAGATTATGAGGAAACGTTTGCTCCTGTTGCACGATATACTTCAATCGGGACTATCATTGCTATTGCAGCAGCTCAAGGATGGAAATTGTTAAATTTAAGTGATCAGATCAGAACATTAATTATTTAATAAATAAGCAGAAAACCTCCTACTTGGAAGAAAAACCCAGCATTAATTAGATCATCTATTATTGCCCTTTCAAATTTAATTACAAAACTCACAGATCTTTGATTTGTTGAAGATCCCCAATCAATGAAGCAAATCAATGAATCAATATCGCCAATGACAATAGTAGAATAATATTGCCAATAACAATTTGTTCTCTGGACTGAATTACAGTATATATACATCAGATTCGCTGTCTGGTTTTGTTCTGTCAATATGACCACTGTGAGTGCACAAAGTAATCTTGCCAAGGTCAGATCTTGATGTATATTGTCCAAATCAAAAAATCTGATGGCCAGATCTTAACACAACATATGTAGCTCAAATCAGATCATAATATGCGCTGCCCTAGATCAAATCATGAAGAATGATGTCAGATTGAATTACAATGTACGCTGCCCAGTGGATGACTATATTTGTCGAATATATATAGTCAGATCGTTGAGTATAGAATAAGCAGATCGCTGAATATTCATACTTTTCACAAGTCGGCTTAGATGATCTCGTTGAACCTATGAATCCTACTAATGGGGGGCCTAGAGACTTTATTGTGAGAAAGAAAAGACCTCTTTGGGCAACAAACACCATGTAGGAGGTAGAAAAGTTTGCTGCCCCAAGAGGTACTTTCAAAGAAAGTAGGAAACCTCAAAAGTTCTCCAACTATATTGCATTAATGTGCAATATCGTTGAGACAGAACCATCCAACATTGTAGAGGCCATGAATCAGCAAGCATGGAAGAATGCTATGAATGAAGAATATTAGTCCATCATTAAGAACAATGTTTGGGACATCGTGCCTAGACCCAAAGGTAAGTCAGTTATATCTTCAAAATGACTATTTAAAATTAAGCATGTTGTTGATGGTAGCATTGAGAAATACAAGGCTAGATTCGTGGATCGTGGTTTCTCTCAAAAGGAAGGCATAGATTATGACGAAATGTTTGCTCCTGTTGCACGATATACTTCCATCGGGACTATCATTGCTATTGCAGCAGCTAAAGGATGGAAATTGTTAAATTTAAGTGATCAGATCATAACATTAATTAATTAATAAATAAGCAGAAAACCTCCTACTTGGAGGAAAAACCCAGCATTAATTAGATCATCTATTATTGCCCTTACAAATTTAATTACAGAACTCACAAATCTTTGATTCGCTGAAGATCCCCGATCAATGAAGCAAATCAATGAATCAATATCGCCAATGACAGTAGTAGAATAATATCGCCAATAACAATTTGTTCTCTGGACTGAATTACAGTATATATACATCAGGTTCGTTGTCTGGTTTTGTTCTGTGAATATGACCATTGTGAGTGCGCAAAGTAATCTTGCCAAGGTCAGATCTTGATGTATATTGTCCAAATCAAAAAATCTGATGCCCAGATCTTAACACAACATATGTAGCTCAGATCAAATCATAATATGTGCTGCCCTAGATCAAATCATGAAGAATGTTGTTAGATTGAATTACAATGTACGTTGCCCAGTGGATGACTATATTTGTCGAATATATATAGTCAGATCGCATGTACGTTGCCCAGTGGATGACTATATTTGTCGAATATATATAGTCAAATCGCTGGGTATAGAATAAGCAGATCGCTGAATATTATATTTGTTTTGGGGATTCATTTCCTTCCTCTTATATGGAGAACTCTCCATACTTTTCACAAGTCGGCTCCAGATTTTGGCGCCAAGAACAATAATTAAAATATAGCTTTAAATTTGGGCCCAGCCCAATTTAATACAAGGCAATTTGTTATTATTATTTTTCCAATCCAAGGCAATAACCATAAATGGGCCCAATGATCTAATTGTTTAATTTGATTTTAATTTTTAATTAAAATCAATTTAGCTAGGATCCGAACTAGCTATAAATCAACACTCCCTCTTAGCTAGGGAGGATTCTAGAGAGAATCATGGACTCTTTCCATGATATCCATCTTGCATTGCCCGCAGAGGATGAATCCAAATAGTACCATCATGGACTCCTTCCATGATGTCCATCATGCATACCCGCAGAGGATGGATCCACCTTGCATTGCCCGCATAGGGTGGAAGAGGTCTAAAGCCTCAAGTCTTCTCTCAAAGAACACTACCACCTTCATTGCCCCCAAAGGGTGGTCTAAAGCCTCAAGTCTTCTCTCAAAAAACACTACCACCTTCATTGCCCCCAAAGGGTGGTCCCACCTTGCATCGCCCGCAGGGAGTGGGTGATACAAGAGAATGCATCAATATGCTGACACTCCCTCTCAGCGAGGGTTGTGTTCTCCACAATTCCAAGCTTATCTCTGAAGTATTCAAACTTCACTCGAGTAAGAGGCTTTGTGAGAATATTTGCTATCTGCTCCTCAATGCTGATATATTTCAGTTGTATGGCACCTCTTTGTACCATGTCTCGAATACAATGATAATGAGTTTCCACATGCTTTGATCTGTCATGAAATACCGGATGGACAGACATCTTTATACAGCTTTGATTATAACAATGAATGACTATAGGATCCAAAGGTTGTCCAAACAACCCAATGAGAAGCTTGCGAAGCCACACTGCTTCCCTTGAAGCAACACTCAAAGCAATATACTCAGCTTCAGCAACACTCAGAGCAACTGAGGACTATTTCCTGCTGGCCCAGGAAATCATGGCGGATCCCAAACTAAAACATAGTCCTGAAGTGCTCTTTTTGTCGGTAACACTCCCTGCCCAATCTGAGTCACAATACCCTTCCAAAGTGATGATAGTGTTAAGAGAGTACATCAACCCATAGCCAATAGTACCACGCAAATACCTCAAGATGTATTTGGCTGCAATGAGATGAACATGCTTTGGTTTGTTCATGAGCTGGCTGAGAGCAAAGTTGCAGCACTCGCCAAGTGGTGAGTACTCGCCGAGTTTTCAGAGCCCGCGAGTTTTTCCGGGAAAAACTCGCAACTCGGCCACTGCCGAGTTTATCTTAAAAACTCGCCGATTATTCGGCGAGTTTTTGGTAAAAACTTGGCGAGTTTTAATAAAAAAATCGGCCGCATTTTTCTGGGCGCAGCTAAAGCCCGAAAACGGTTTTTTTTTGCTCATTTTATTGTTTGCTTTGCTGTTCTTAAGGGAGAGTGATAAGTTATTGCCCTTGCTAGGTGATTTGAGCGGATTGAAGGTGGATTTCAACTGTTTTTTAAAGAAAAATCAGATTCACAGGTAGGTTTTTGAATTTGTTTTTTTTATTTTTTGTAACCATTATATTCTTTTTTTGTTGTTTCTAAATGAATACAAAATCATTCCTAAGTAGTTAAGAAATGATTTTGTATTATAAGAAGATTGAACACTAATTTTTACATGTTTTGTTGAATCTATCACTATTTAGCAAGTATTTATCACTATTTTTAATTTTTTTTCAAACCCTAGCTTGTTTTAGCTTTTTTAAACTTTGAAAGTTTGAAATTTGAATGATGTGTAACTGTAGACACTAAACTCTATGCTAAAAGCCTAAAAATATTGAAAGTTTTAAAGTTGAATGTTTAACTAAAATATTTATTTTGTTTTTATTTTGTATGTGTAGGGCAGCAGTTAAGCGTTAGCCATTAAATCAACACGGCAAGTTCACAAGAAGTGTGGCCACTTACACCATGCCCTTCTGGATATATAGGCACCCAACCTAAAAACGCTAGAGATAAAACATGGAGATATGCCTATGAAGCACCAGATGAGCCTGGGAAGGTGATTTGCATAAGGTGTGAGAGAGTAATTTCTGAAGGCATAAACCGCCTCAAATACCACCTTGCAGGCATTAGGAAGCATGATACTAATCCATGTGAGAAAAATACGGAAGAGAAAAAGATTTGTCAATTCCATACTTGCAGCCGGGGAAGAGAAAAAATTGCATAGGGAGAGGGAAAGATTGGTTGTGAGGGCAGCCATAGCTGAAACTCAAGGTGCTACTATTGACATGGAAGAAGAA
>MU226281.1:638339-649796 GCA_018584345.1 Thuja plicata | reverse complement strand
TCTCCCATACATCATTCTTGATTATGGATTCATATTCTTCATCCATGGCATCTTTCCATGCTTGTTGGTTCATGGCTTCTTTAGTGTTAGAAGGTTCAGTTTCAATAAGGTTGCACATCAATGCAACATAGTTGGAGAACTTTTGAGGTCTCCTACTTTCCCTGAAGGTGCCTTGAGGTGCTGCAAACTTTTCAGCTTTTTGAATGGTGTTCCTTACCCAAAGGGGCTCAATGTGATCTGAAGGCTCTGAAGGTCCTGCAAACTCCCTCTGAAACTCAACATCATGACAATATCCATATCTTGATTATCATCTTTTTCTTCTTTCATCAATGAACCTTTAGACTTCTTTAATGCAACATTCTCTTCAAAAATAACATCTCTACTTACCTCAATGTATTTCTGTCCTGGAATGTAAATTTTGAATGCTTTGGAATTTTCACTGTAACCTACAAGTATACCTTTCTTACCTAAAGGTTCCAATTTCGTTCTCTTCTCTTTGGGAATGTGAATGTAAACTCGACTTCCAAAGATTCTCAAATTGTTGATGTTTGGTTTTGTTCCTGTGAAGGCTTCTTCCGGAGTCAAACTTTAAGACAGTGTGAGGGCACCTGTTCTGAATATAAACAGCAGTCCTAGCAGCTTTAGCCCATACAAACATCTGTAATTTTTTATCATGGATCATTGCCTTTGGTGCCTCAATTATGGATATGTTCTTTCTTTCAGCAATACCATTTTGTTGAGGGTTGTAGGGAACACAGAACTCCCTATTAATCCCTGCTTCTACACCAAAATCATGAAAAACATCTGAGGTGTACTCACCTGCATTGTCAAATCTAAGAATTTTAATTCTTTTCCCAGATAAATCTTCAGCTAAAGATTTAAACTCTTTGAATCTATTCAAGACCTCATCATATCCTTTTGACCTTAGAAAGTAAATCCATGTTTTCCTAGAGTAGTCATTTATAAAAGTTACATAATACAAGAATCCACTAGGAGATGCAACAGACAGGGGACCACAGAAGTCAGAATGAACAAAAGCTAGCTTCTCGTTAGATTTAGATTCACTTCTATGAAAAAAACCTTTAGTATTCTTTCCTATAGCACAACCTTTACATACATCATTATGAACATGACTGAGTTTAGGCATACATTTACCCATTTTCTCAATAATAGGAAGGGCACGAAAGTGAAGGTGTCCAAGTCTTCTATCCATAAATCGCTAGACTCATGTGATGCATGAATGAGAGCTTGAAAGGGTCGAGCTGAGAGCTTGTAGAGGCTTTCAAACCTGTTTCCAATGATCCGAGCTGATTTGATGTTGGATTTCTTAGGCCATGCAAGAACCCTTCCTTCCAAAAAGGCAATTTGATAACCTTTATCTTCTAGGGCAGATATTGAGATTAAATTCCTTTTAATTCCCGGTACAAATAAGACATCAGTTAGCTGGAAAGAAATTCCAAATTATAAGTTGAGAGAAGTATTACCAAAACCTCTTACAGAATATCGAGCATCATCACCAATGACAACATGAAGATCGGATTCCTTCTCAATCAGATCTGGAAGTTGATTTCTATAACCCGTGATGTGCCTAGATGCTCCACTTTATATCAACCAAGTGTCACCATCTTAGGAATACTACTTGACAATGCAAAAATGAAGAGAAAGTCTTCCTTTTTTTCCTTATCAGCAACTTCGTTCAGATTTGCCTCTTGTTGCTTGAGCAAAGATTGACACTCCTTGGCATAGTGACCAAATTTGTCACATCTAAAGCATTGAATATGAGATAGATCCTTTTGCTTCTTCTTTGAGTTGGGAGCACCATGAGATCTGAAATTGTTGTTCCTCTTCAAATTGTTCTTCTTTCAATGGCCCCCTTTCTTTTTGACTGATTGGGTAACAAGAACTTGGTTTTCTTCACCATGAGAAGTCTTGATTCTTCTTGCTGCTAGGCAAGATTCCTCTCGAATACAGTCAACACGAAGACGATCGAATATAGTAAATTTACCTCTTCCGCTTAGGCCTTGAATGAATGGCTCCCAAGAGTGAGGAAGGTCATTTAATGCAAGCATAACAAGATCCTTATCCACTACCTCACCATCAATGGCATTGAGCTGATCTTTTAATTCTGAAATCCTCATGAAGAATGCCATTACTGATTCACCTTTTTCCATCTTGACTTGAAGCAGTTGTCTTCTTAATGCAAGTGCCCTACTCATATCGTTGATCTCATACATTCCTTCTAGCTGTTTGAACATCTCCTTGGCTGAAGACATCTTGGAGATGATAGGAACAAGATGGTCCTTCACTGAATCAATTAGGATCTTCTTGGCTTTAAGAGCATTCTTCTTGAGCTGTTGTAGCTCATCCTAATCTGTAGGTTCAGCTTGTTCTTCCCCTTGCACAAACTCAAGCAATTCATTTTCCTCAAGTGCAAGAAGAACACGCACTTTCCAAGAGGTGAAATTGAGGGCACCTTCCAGCCTGTCTTCAAATTTTAAACCTGTCACCATCTTGACAGAAGAAAGAAAGAACAGAGCGCTGAAAGTATATGCTTAATCTGATCACTCATTAGTACGAACCTGGCTCTAATACCATGTTAAATTTAAGTGATTAGATCAGAACATTAATTATTTAACAATTATGCTGGAAAATATAGACACAATGACACATGAAATTACCCTGGGAAAACATCCTACTTGTAGGAAAAACCCAGCATTAATTAGATCATCTATTATTGCCCTTTCAAATTTAATTATAGAACTCACAGATCTTTGATTTGTTGAAGATCCCCGATCAATGAAGCAAATCAATGAATCAATATCGCCAATGACAGTAGTAGAATAATATCGCCAATAACAATTTGCTGTCTGGACTGAATTACAGTATATATAAATCAGATTCGCTGTTGTGACCACTGTGAGTGCGCAAAGTAATCTTGCCAAGGTCAGATCTTGATGTATATTGTCCAAATCAAAAAGTCTGCTGCCCAGATCTGAACACGACATATGTAGCCCAGATCAGATCATAATATGTGCTGCCCCAGATCAAATCATGAAGAATGCTGTCAGATTGAATTACAATGTATGCTGCCCAGTGGATGACTATATTCGCTGAATATATATAGTCAGAACGCTGAGTATAGAATAAGCAGATCGCTGAATATTATATTTGTTTTGGGGATTCATTGCCTTCCTCTTATATGGACAACTCTCCATACTTTTCACAAGTCGGCTCCAGATTTTGGCGCCAAGAACAATAATTAAAATATAACTTTAAATTTGGGCCCAGCCCAATTTAATACAAGGCGATTTATTATTATTATTTTTCCAATGCAAGGCGATAACCATAAATGGGCCTGATGATCTAATTGTTTAATTTGATTTTAATTTTTAATTAAAATCAATTTAGCTAGGATCCGAACTAGCTATAAATCAACAGAAACTACATCAGATGGATGTAAAAAACAACTTTTCTAAATGGTGTCATTGAAGAAGAGGATTATATTGAGCAGCCGGAAAGTTTTGTGATTCATGAGAAAGAGTCTCATGCATGCAGATTAAAGAAAGCACTAAATGGTCTTAAACAAGCCCCTCGTGCTTGGTATGAAAGAATTGACAAGTATTTGGTAAGCTTAGGTTTCTGTAAGAATGATGTTGATCCTAACCTTTACTTCAAAGTATTTGATGGTGAAATACTAATTCTGGTTTTATATGTGGATGATTTTTTTCTAACCGGTGAATCATCTCATCCTTAAGATGCAAGAAATGTTGATATTTGTGGCCTTTTCGGAAAGATCAAATCAATGACATGTATGCTGAGATGAATAATAAATAATATACCTATTATTTATTATTTATCTCAACATACATCTCATTAACTATTGTATTAAACTCTGAATGAAAGATAAGACACATTTTTTAGAGGGACGACTTGTGTTACTACTATGCGAAAAATACTTATCCGATTCAAGTCAGCCTTTACCATTGATGTTGAGGTGTGTCTTTTGAATGTCTTCACACATATATATATGTAACCTATGGTGCGAATTATCCAAGACATAGAAGACATAACATGTCAAAGAAATTCGCTCTATAAGTAGATCCAAATTTGATTATTGCAGCAGTCATACATTGAATAATAATTATTCATTTCTCATACACATTGGAAGAAGATATGCAGCTGAAGATGGAAGTACATTAGGCCAAAAGTGAAGAATTATTTGCTACAAATCGGGTACTATCTTCTCCTTTCGTTGTTAATTTTTTTTGTCATTATAATTTTCATTCTTAAAAGCTATCTATAGATTGTATTTTTCCTTGCATAAATCTGAATATATTAACATGGTATCAAAGCCTAGGCAAGAAAAGATCCATCTCAAATTTTAGGAAAACAATCTCAAAATTTTAAGGCTTAGAAATTATGGAAAATCTAGCCTTTTATTCTGCCCTATCAACTAAAACATCTAATCGATATTCTTGGGTTATTGATAGCGGGGCTTCTAGGCATATAACTGGATTCAAAGAGAATTTAGATTCATTTATAGAAACCTGTAGAGAAGAAGTCACCATAGGAGATGATACCTCTTACCCTATCATGGGAATTGGGAATTGTCTTATCCAATTGAAATCCGGGATAACCCTTCAACTATCTAAAGTCTTATATGTCCCAGGCATAAAACGAAATATTGTCTCCATATCAGCCCTTGAGGATAAAGGCTATAGAATCACCTATATGGAAGAGAAAGTATTGGCATGGCCTAAAAATTCAAACCTAGAACAAGACTATACTATAGGAATTTGTCATGAATGCTTATACCAGCTTGATACCTCTCTTCAAGCTCTCTCAGTTGCATCCACTGATTCACTATGGCATTGGAGATTAGGTCACCTAAATTTTCAGACATTATCATCTATGCTCAAACTAGTTCTAGGTCTTCCTAACCTACCCTTAGAATATGAAGGTGTCGTTGATGACAATTATTCAATTGTGTATTGTCATTGATGTTTACACAAGTGTAGTGATGTTTACACAAATGTCTAATCCTATCCGAGCACAGTCAGTTTATGCCAAGCACTCTCAGGCATTCAAGAACACCAAAGTGATTTTCAGTTCTAACCGAGTTCACTCGGGCATTAAAGTATTGGTCGGGCATTGAAGGATTTCAGTATTAACCGAGTTATGCTTGTAGTGACAGCCAACTAACAACAGTTTACACTTTATAGTTAATTGGTGATATGAAGCCGACAAACTTAAGTTTTATTGATTATTTGGAAGGTTATTAAGGCCGACTTGACAAGGCTTATCATATATATATAAGGTCAAGTTTGGATTGAATATGGTGTAAGTAAGAAAGTGAGATATGTGTTTATGACATGAAGTGTGGAGGCGAAATCAGATGGGATTCTGATTGAGGACAGAACATACAGAGCTGCAACAGAATATCCGATCAGTGAGGATCAATAATTAAAGCTAGAGCAGAGATCTGAATCAGCAAAGACAGTTGCTTCTCAAAACAAGTCAATCCATTGTTACTCTCTAACAATTGTAGCAGTGATCTAAATCTCTTTACAGAGTAGACTTAAAAGTCTTTTGTAAATCCTCTCACAAGGTGACATTTCTACATTGAAGTGTTTGAAGACCTCTAACAAGGTCACTCCTTACAGGGTGATTAAATCCTCTAACAGGGTCACACCTAACAGTGTGTTATTGTAACCTTTAACAGGGTTGGCTCCTAACACGGTTCACTTCAAAAGAGTGAAAAACAGTGACTAGTTGCAATTGGTGGTTTTTCCCATATTGGGTTTCCACGTTAAATCTTGGTGTTATCTGTGTACATTTTATTTGCTTTATGGTTTATGTTTTTGCAATTAACTACTAAACAATAATCACAGTTAATATCTTAAGATTTGTTATGTTAACCGAGTGACAGTAGAATATCTGTGTTAACCGAGCAACAGTGATAAATTTGTTTAAGACATCTAAGGCACTTGGATTTGTTTTTGTGGTAACTGATTCGCCCCACGACCCCCCCCCCCACCCCTCTTAGTTACTCAACTCATTTCCAACAATTGGTATCAGAGGATTTGGTGCTTACAGGGAAGGTTTCAAGGCCTAAGCTAAAGATCAGAGATGTCTTACAGAAGGGAGATCCCCAAGCTCAACAAGGACAACTTCACTGCATGGCAAGATTTGATGAGGCTACATCTATCTGCTATTAGAGACACTAGTTTGCAATTCCTAGATAACAAGTATGTGGAACCGCCAAGACCTATGTCTGTGGAACAGATGGTGGACATGAAGCATCATAACATAATGATGATTGATATTGCTTCTTCACTCAGCTATTCCGATTTTGATGAAGTAAAGGACTGCCCTACTGCCTATGATATGTGGAAGAAACTACATGATATATATGGAGGAGATGACAATGTAAAAAGAGCCAAAGCAGAAAGTCTTAGATGTTAGTTTGATCTGATTAAAATGAAAGAAGGAGATGACATTACAAAGTACAGTGAAAGAATCAAGAAAAGTGTCAGTGCAATCAGAGTTGCCTGTGGAACAATTGAAGACAAAACGGTGGTCAGCAAGGTATTGAGAACTTTACTTCCTATCTATGCAATTCAAGTTTCAACTATTCAAGAGATGAGATGCAGTAATGATGTAACTCTAGATGGATTGGTTGGAAGACTTACAGCTTTTGAGTTAGACAACTTTGACAATTATTATCCTAATCCTAGCAATCTTGAGTCTGCATTCAAAGCTAAATTAAACCTTGGAAAGATGAAAGGAAAACAGATTGACGATGACAGTGATGATGATTCTGATGATGAAGATTTGGAAATCATTGAAGCATTACTTGCAAAGAAAGTTGCAAAAGGAAAAGGACAGTACAAAGGAAGAATACCATTGATTTGCTTTTCATGTGATGAGGTTGGTCACATTGTTGCTTCAAACAAGGAAGACAAAGGTGAGAGAAAGTTCAACAAGTACAAAAGCAAAAAAAAATTCAAAAGCTACAAGGACAAAGGTAAGAAATCTTGTTATATTGCTAAAGATTCTGATAGTGATGAAGATGAAGATGAAGATGAAATGGTTTACATTGCTATTAAGGATGAGTCAGACAATGAAGATGATGAAAAGACTGCACTGTACTCTCATATTAGCAAGAATGACACTTGGATAATTGATAGTGGTTGTTCTCACCACATGACTGATGATAAAACCAAATTTGAACATCTTGAGCACTATGATGGTGGGAGTGTCAGTTTTGGGAATGATGAACCCTACTATATGAAAGGTAAAGGTTGTATTGCTCTAACTAAAGGAATCAAATGTGATAATGTTTATTGGGTTGATGGACTAAGGCGTAATCTACTAAGTGTGGCACAGCTGAATAACATTGGTTTCAAGGTAGAATTCATGAATGGTAGGGCCAAGCTCCTAGATGGTAAGAGAAACCTAGTTGGAACTGGCAGTCAAACAAAAGGTAATCTATTTTATCTTGATCTTAATGAAAGTTCATGTTTTATTGCACAAGTAGAAGAAAGCTGGTTATGGCATAAAAGGTTGTGTCATGTGAACTTTGATAACCTGACCAACATAAGCAAGAACAAAAGAGTAAGAGGTATTCCTATTTTGAAGAAACCTGAATTGGCGATATGCAAACAATGTCAAATTGGGAAGATGGGCAAAACCAGTTTCAAGAGCAAGAATTACAATACAGAAGAAGTCTTAGGATTAGTGCATACTAATTTGTGTTAACCAATTGGAGCAACAAGTTACATAGGTGAGAAGTATTTCATTCTATTTATTGATGATCATTCCAGAATGATGACTATTATGTTTCTCAAAGAAAAATCAGAAGTTTTTCAGAAGTTCAAATGGTACCTTGCCAGAGTTGAAAAAGAAACAGGAAAGAAACTTAAATGCCTAAGATCTGACAAAGGAGGAGAATTCATTTCTAAAAAGTTCAATGAATTCTGCAACGAAAGAGGAATCAAGAGACAAGTATCTGCCCCAGGTACACCACAGCAAAATGGTATGGCAGAAAGAAGGAACAGATCCATTATGGATTGTGCAAGAACCTTGATGATTGAAAAGAAAGTTGCTACCAAATACTGGAAGGAAGTCATCAGCACTGCAATTCACACCTTGAACCGAGTTCAACTGAAGAAAGGTACTGAAAAGACACCTTTTGAATTATGGTATGGCCATAAACCTAATGTTTGTCATTTCAAAGTATTTGGAAGTAAATGTTACATCTTGAAGGAAGCAAGAAATGGAAAATCCGATGTAAAAGGTGAATGAAGGTATATTCCTAGGCTACTCCTGCAAAAGCAAAGCATTCAAATGTTTGAACCTTACTACTCATAAAGTCATAGAAAGTGTGCATGTAAAGATTGATGACTTTGCAGAGAGAAATGAAGAACAGAGCAGTAAAGAGCCTGAGGACTACAGGAACTTTGTGTATTATGAACCTGATACTATACCTAAGACACAGGCAATAGTGATTGGACAGCAACCATGTCAACCACTGAATTCATCAACACAAATCTTGTTGCAACCTGTGCAACCAGCGCTGCTAACTGAAGAAACCAAGTCTCAGACTGAAGAAACCGAGTCACAGACAGAGGGAACCGAGTCGCAGACAGAGGCACCCAAGTCTCAGACAGAAGAACAGAACAAAATATTTGAGCATGGTGAACATAGTGGAGCAAGCCCAGAATCAAAGAGGAAGGAACCTATACTTGCAAAGTATGTCAGAAGGCATCATGCACCTGAACAAATAATTAGAGATCAGACAGAAGGTATAATGACAAGGAACAAAATCAAAGGTACATGTTTGCTTAGTGAAATTGAACCTAGAACTATTAAAGATGTATTGAATGATGAAAGTTGGATCGAAGCAATGAATGAAGAGATTGAGCAGATAGAAAAGAACAAAACCTGGACTCTTGTACCTAGACCAAAAGATAAAAATGTGATTGGTACTAAATGGGTTTTCAGAAACAAGATGAATGAAAAAGGAGAAGTTTCCAAAAACAAAGCAAGATTCGTATGTAAAGGATATGCTCAAGAAGAGGGTATCAAATGGATGTAAAATCTGCATTCTTGAATGGAATTCTTGAAGAGGAAGTCTATATTGAGCAACCTGAAGGTTTGGTAGATCCTAACAAAAGGAATATGGTTTGCAAATTGCACAAAGCATTGTATGGACTGAAGCAAGCTCCTAGAGCGTGGTGTGAAAGATTGCATGGTTACTTGATAAGTATTGGATTTCAGAGAACTAATGACAATAGTAGCTTGTATATCAAAGAAGGACCTCAGAGCAAGATACTATTAGCAGAGATATTAGTGGATGACATATGATTTACTAGACATAATGATTTATGTAAAGCATTTTCTAAAGCTATGAGTAAGGAAATTGAGATGTCTATGTTTGGTGAAATCAAATTCTTTGTTGGTTTACAAGTTTATCAGATGAAGGATGGTATCTATATTACTCAGTCTAAATACATCAAAGAGATACTGAAGAAATTTGGGACGGAAGACTCCAAACCAGTTGGAACACCTATGCCTACTGGACATAAGTTGTCTAAGGATGATGACTCAAAGGAGGTAAATCAGACTACCTACAGATCCATGATTGGTAAACTTCAATATGTTGTTCTTACTAGACCTGATATTGCATTAGCAGTCGGTATTGTTGCAAGGTTTTCAGCTAATCCTAGAGAGAATCATTTGATGGCTATCAAAAAGATTCTGAGATATCTTAAGGGTACTGAAGATTATGGATTATGGTATAAGAAAGAAGGAAACTTTGATTTAAAGACTTTTACTGATGCTAATTAGGCAGGAAGTGTTGATGACAGAAAGAGCACAAGTGGTGGAGCATTATTCCTTGGTAAGAGATTAGTCTCTTGGACCAATAAGAAATAGAATTGCATTTCTCAGTCTATAGCAGAGGCAGAGTATGTTGCTGCAGCGGTGAATTGTTCAAATATCATATGGTTCAAACAGATGTTGTCAGGTATGAAGGAAGAAATCAAAGAACCAGTTATTATCTACTGTGACAACACCAGTGCTATTAACATTTCAAAGAACCATGTGATGCATACTAAGACTAAACATATTGCAATAAAGTAGCATTTCTTGAGAGAATTGTTTCAGGACAAGGAAGTAAGATTGGAATATGTGAATACTAAAGAACAAATTGCAGACATATTCACAAAATTGTTACCTAAGGATGCATTTTTGTATCTTAGAGAAAAGCTAGGGGCGATTCCCCTAACTGAGGCTCACTAATGGACAGTTTAGTGATGCATCAACCGAGCTACAAAACAGACTTGACATGTTGATGCAGATATTTAGAGCTTATTGCATATGAATCAGTACAAACAGGTACATTACAACTTCATTGGATGTGTATTGGATGGTGTCTTTGGCATTGGCTGTCAAAGAGGGAGAGATTATTGATGTCATAAAGATTACTGAGGGAGAGATTGATGACAAAAGATTATTGAGAGAGAGATTGATGAAAAAGGGAGAAATTTTATTAGAGAACAGAGATTAACGTAAGAGGGAGGAATCTGTATTTCAGTGATTGAGAAGACAGAGGGAGTTTTTGGGTGAGAATCAGAATGAAGCTAAGGACATTAATAAAATTTGATTCTTATGTCTGTTGCTCTATAATTCTTGGTATTATGACATGTTGTGTTGCCATCAATGCCAAAGAGGGAGATTGTTGATGACAATTATTCAATTGTGTATTGTCATTGATGTTTACACAAGTGTAGTGATGTTTACACAAATGTCTAATCCTATCTGAGCACAGTCTGTTTATGCCAAGCACTCTTGGGCATTGAAGAAGACCAAAGTGATTCTCAGTTCTAACCGAGTTCACTCGGGCATTACAGTATTGGTCGGGCATTGAAGGATTTCAGTATTAACCGAGTTATGCTTTTAGTGACAGTCGACTAACAGCAGTTTACACTTTATGGTTAATTAGTGATATGAAGTCGACAAACTTAAGTTTAATTGATTATTTGGAAGGTTATTAAGGCCGACTTGACAAGGCTTATCATATATATATAAGGTCAAGTTTGGATTGAATATGGTGTAAGTAAGAAAGTGAGATATGTGTTTATGACATGAAGTGTGGGAGCGATATCATATGGGATTCTGATTGAGGACAGAACATACAGAGCTGCAACAGAATATCCGATCAGTGAGGATCAAGTAATTAAAGCCAGAGCAGAGATCTAAATCAGCAAAGGCAGTTGCTTCTCAAAACAGGTCAATCCATTGTTACTCTCTAACAATTGTAGTAGTGATCTAAATCTCTTTACAGAGTAGACTTAACAGTCTTTTGTAAATCCTCTCACAAGGTGACATTTCTACATTGAAGTGTTTGAAGACCTCTAACAAGGCCACTCCTTACAGGGTGATTAAATCCTC
>MU226281.1:604261-638105 GCA_018584345.1 Thuja plicata | reverse complement strand
ACAGTAGAATATCTGTGTTAACCGAGCAACAGTGATAAATTTGTTTAAGACATCTAAGGGACTTGGATTTGTTTTTGTGGTAACTGATTCACCCCTCCCCTCTCAGTTACTCAACTCATTTCCAACAGGTGTCTATAAAGGTTGCGCTCTAGGAAAGAATATTAAGACTATCTTTAACAACAGTGAAAGTAAAACTAAAGAAATTCTAGAAATCATTCACACTGACCTTTGTGGGCCCATGTCTGTACCATCCATAGGAGGATGTCTATATTATATTATATTTGTGGACGATTTCTCTAGGAAAACATGGATATACTTTCTCAAAAGCAAAGAATCAATTGAAGTTCTCAAGAAATTTAAAGAATTTAAATTTCTAATAGAAAATCTCACCAACAAAAAGATAAAAGTTCTTAGATCAGATAATGGAGGCGAGTACACTTTTGAAGTCTTCAACACCTACTATAAAGAAGCAGGAATTAAGAGGGAGTTTACAATTCCTTATAATCCCCAAAAAAATGGTGTTGCAGAAAGGGAAAATAGAACCATAGTAGAAGCTACAAGAGCTATGCTTCACGGTCAAGTTCTTCTCACTCCACTTTGGGCTGAGGCGTCTAACACTGCAGTCTATATTCAAAACAGATGCCCTCATTCATCCTTAGAAAATTAGACTCCTGAAGAAGCATTTACTGGGAACAAACCTGATATCAGTCACCTAAGAATCTTTGGATGTCTTGTATACTTCCATATTCCTAAAGAGAAGAGATCTAAATTAGAACCATCAGGAAAGAAAGGTATATTTGTAGGATACAGTGATTCAGCTAAAGCGTATAGAACCTACGTTCCGAGTCAAAATCAAATCGAATTGAGTAGAGATGTAATATTTGAAGAAGATCTTGCCTTCTCAAAATCTAAGGATACTTCATATGAGTATAATAATTTATCTCAATCCATTGATAAAATTCAACCTTCTGAGATTCAGAGGGAGAGAAATGAGATCACTGAAGATGCTCCTGAACCTATAGATATCCCATGCAATCCTAGCTCTTCCACTATCAACAAGAAGCGGCCACTTTGGGCCACAAAGATGTTAGAAGATGCAAACAACTATGCAGCTCCTCCAAGAACATTAGGGAAAACAAAAGACCAAAGAGATATACTAACTATAATGCATTTATGAGTGAGATTATAGATTCAGAACATTCGTCTTCTGAAGAGGCTCTCGCCCACCAGGCATAGAAAGATGCTATGATAGAAGAATATAGATGCATTATTAAGAATGATGTTTGGGACATTGTCCCTAGACCTAAAGACAAGTTTGTAGTATCTTCTAAATGGATATTCAAAATAAAACATGTTGTATATGGAAGTATAGAAAAACATAAAGCAAGATTTGTAGCTAGAGGTTTCTCCCAAAAGGAAGGAATTGACTATGAAGAAACCTTTGCCCCTGTTGCACGGTATACATCTGTTAGAACTATAATTGCCATTGCAGCATCCAAAGGATGGAAAATTCATCATATGGATGTGAAAACTGCTTTTCTAAATGGAGAAATAGAAGTTTATTTAGAACAACCTGAAGGATTCATTATTCATGATCAACCATCTCACATATGTAAACTCAAGAAAGCACTATATGGGCTCAAACAAGCTCCTCGAGCTTGGTATGAAAGGATAGATTGTTATTATCTCGGATTAGGATTCTCTAAGAACAATGCAGACCCTAATTTATACTTTAAGATTACAAATGGTGATATGTTAATTTTAGTATTATATGTGGATGATCTCCTAATTACAGGTGAAGAATACCTCATAGAAAAGTGCAAACTAGATCTTGCAAAGGAATTTGAAATGAAGGACCTAGGACTCCTTCACTACTTCCTTGGCTTAGAAGTGTGGCAACAATCTAATGGAATCATCTTAAATCAAGGTAAATACACAATTGATATATTAAAAAGATTTGGCATGATGGACTGCAAACCTATGTCAACTCCCATGAAAACAAATCTTCTCAAGTTGAGAGAAGCTATGTCTAGTTCAGAATTGGCAGATCCTACTCTTTATAGACAAATTATTGGATGCTTAATGTACTTAATTAACTCTAAACCTGACATATGTTATGTTGTAAATACTCTCAGTCAATTTATGGTAGAACCAAAACAACTTCATATGAGTGTAGTCCAACACATTTTAAGATATCTTCGAGGAACCATAGAGTATGGCTTATTATATAAAAATGAGAAATTAGAACTTCACAGCTTCACAAATTCAGATTGGGTCGAATGCTCATAAGATCGTAAGAGTACTTCAGGATGTTGTTTTAGTGCTTAGGGTCAGCTATGATCTTTTGGTTTACAAAGAAACAAAATTTCGTTGCCCAAAGCTCTACTAAAGCTAAGTATATTGCTGCCTCCTTAGAAGCCTCAGAAGCAATTTGGTTAAGAAAACTCCTTGTAGGATTATTTTGTCAACCCCTGGAACCTACAGTTAGTCACTGTGATAATCAAAGTTGTATTAAACTTGTCATTAACCCCGTGTTCCGCAACAAATCCAAACACATTGAAATTCCATATCACTATGTTAGAGAAATGGTAGAAAGGAAAGCTATTAAATTAAAATATGTCTGTACTGAGGAACAAACTGCAGATATTCTAACCAAACCCCTTGCTAAGAACAAAATTGAGCATTTTAGAAATAAACTTGGCATGGTGAAAATATGAGTATTTTGTTATACTAACATATCCATACATTTGTTTTTGTAGGCATTGCATATTTGAGCATTAAGGCTCCTACATATTTGAGCGTTGAGGCTCTTGAACATTTGAGCATTAGAGCGTTGAGACTTTGTGATTATACTTTACATCATGAGATATTCTTGGGATATGATATGATTGATTACTTCACCTAACTACATTATGTTAATTATGAGATTTATTTTGATCTTAACTCAAGACCAAGAGGGAGTGTTGATATTTGTGGCCTTTCCGGAAAGATCAAATCAATGACATGTATGCTTAGATGAATAATAAATAATATACCTATTATTTATTATTTATCTCAACATACATCTCATTAACTATTGTATTAAACTCTGAATGAAAGATAAGAAACATCTTTTAGAGGGACGACTTCATATTGTCCAAGAGGGACGACCTGTGTTAATACTATATGAAAATATACTTATCCAATTCAAGTCAGCCTTTACCATTGATGTTGAGGTGTCTTTTGAATGTCTTCACACACACACACACACACACACACACACACACACATATATATATATATATGTGACCTATGGTGCGAATTATCCAAGACATAGAAAACATAACATGTCAAGGAAATTCGCTCTATAAGTAGATCCGAATTTGATTATTGCAGCAGTCATACATTGAATAATAATTATTCATTTCTCATACATTAGAAGAAGATATGCAGCTGAAGATAGGAGTACATTAGGCCCAAAGTGAAGAGGAATTATTTGCTACAAATCGGGTATTATCTTATCATTTCTTTGTTAATTTTTTTGTCATTATTATTTTCAGTCTTAAAAGCTATCTATCTTTCCTTACATAAATCTGAATATATTAACAAGAAAGAATTGGCTTCAGAATTTGAAATGAAAGATTTAGGTCTAATGCATTTCTTCCTAGTGTTAGAAGTATGGCAAAGACCTAATGAAATTATTCTAAGTCAAGCAAAATATACTATTGATATTTTGAAGAGATTTGGAATGATAGATTGTAAACCTATGCTTACTCCTATGGAAACTAATTTGAAGAAATTGAGTGCGTCTGCAGCTAATTCGGATCTCGCAGATCCTACTGAGTACAGGCAATTGATTGGATCCTTGATATATCTAGTTAACAATAGACCTAACATTTTCTATGCAGTGAGTGCTCTCAGTCGGTTCATGTGTGAACCAAGGTAGATTCATCTAGTTGCAGCCAAGCATATCTTGAGATACTTGCGTGGAACAGTTGGATATGGCTTAGGTATTCTTCCAACACAGTTCTGAATTTGGAAGGATATTTTGATTCTGATTGGGCAAGAAGTGTCACAGATCGTAAAAGCACTTCTAGAGTGTGCTTTAGTTTGGATCCGCTATGATTTCTTGGTGCAGCAAGTAACAATCCTCAGTAGCATTAAGTACTGCGGAGGCAGAGTATATTGCAGCATATGTGGCTTCTCGAGAAGTAGTGTGGCTTCGAAAAATCATTGCAGGATTGTCTGGACAATCTTGGGAACCTACAATTATTCATAGTGATAACCAAAGTTGTGTGAAGCTCTTTGTCAATCTAGTATTTCATGACAGAACAAAACATGTGGAAAATCAGTATCACTATATCAGGGATATGGTGCAGAGGAATGCCATTCAGCTGAAATACATCAACACCGATGAACAGACAGCAAATGTTCTCACCAAGTCTCTTGCTCGAGTAAAGTTTGAATACTTTCGGAACAAGCTTGGAGTTGTGGAGAACGAAGCTCCAACTGAGAGAGAGTCTCAACATCAGTGATACATTAAGTTGTATCATCCACCCTCTGCGAGAAAACAAGGTGTAACCACCCTATGCGAGTAGGCATGGTGGTAATGCACTCTTCTCTGGGAGAATTTTGAGGTGAAAGCCCTTTTTATATCCTCTACGTGTAGGCATGACGGATCCACTCTCTGCGAGTAGGTATGGTGGATGTCATGGAATAAATTCCATGATTGTGCTTGACCCACCCTCTCAGAGTAGCCATGGTGGATATCACTACATGATTCAGATATCAAGGATGCCTCCCTAGCTAAGAGGGAAGAGGGAGAAATTAAAATAAAAATGAATTGTTTTATACTAGTCAACTAGGCGACATGCCTATTGAAGTAATATAAATAAAGGTGAAACTCTTCGCCTAAGGAATCAATTCATAAGCGAATTCAATTCAGACAACAGCAGATCGAACACCTTCAGCAAATCATTGGATATTGTAAATCGATCTGTATTTAGAGCAGATCTCTATAAATAGATTGACAATTATTGGCATTCATTTATCTGCCTTGTGATTGGAAAATTTGTATTTAGACCTCTGTTATTTAAGAAATATAATCAGAGAATATTATTGTTGGCTTTTTACCTCCAAGAGGGAGATTTTCCCAGGGTATCACTGTGTTACTGTTGCATCTTTTGTTTATTTTGTTCTTTACTTTCAGTCTGCTCACTAAAATTTAACACCTTGCACTAGGGGTAGACCGGTGATAAAATTCATTGAGATTCCTTCCCACTTTTGTTCAGGAATCGGAAGTGGTTGTAGTAGACCTGTAGGGAATGTGTGTTCTAACCTATTCTGCTGGAAAGTCAGGCACTCTCTAACATGTTGCAATACATCATCTTTCAATCCCTTCTAGGTAAACCTGTCAGTATGTTTTGAAGAACCCTGGATGTTCTACTAAAGGTGCATCGTGTAATGACCTCAAAATCTTGGCCTTCAACTTGGAATTTGGTACAAGATAAATTTTGTCCTTGTAATAAACAATACCATCCCTCACGGCATACCTGTCATCTAGTACCTTGTCTTCAATCAAATCAGAAGCAAATGTATCCTTCGTATATTCGGTCAAGAGTTGAGTTTTACAGTCAGTTGAAATCTCAATAAGAGAGAAGATTGCTAGTTTCCTAGACAAAGCATCAACAACCAAATTTTTCTTACCCTTTACATACTCAACATCGAAGTCGTAAGCCTGAATCTTTCTCACCCACTTTTGTTGCATCTCATTTAGGTCTTTCTACTCCAAAAAGTACTTGAGACTGTTGTGATCTGTTCGGACCACAAATTTGGAGCCCGCCAAATATTGCCTGAATTTGACTAGCGCATGCATAATTGCTAGCATCTCCTTATCATATGTGGAATACAATTTTTCTGGATCTCTAAGTTTTCTACTCTTGAATACAATGGGGTGCTTGTTCTGCATCAGAACTGCACCAATTCCCTGTCCTGAGGCATCACATTCAACAACAAATGGCTGCGTGAAGTCAGGTAGTGCTAAAATTGGGCATGTACTCATAACTCCCTTGAGTTTGTCAAATGTAACTTGCGCCCCGCTAGACCACTGGAATGCCCCCTTCTTAGTGAGACTAGTTAAGGTGGATGCCTATTGTGAGAATCCACGCACAAATCTCTTGTAGCAACACAACCCCAAGAATCCTCTCAATTCAGATATGTTTTTCGGTGGTGACCAATCGAGGATTGCCTGAATTTTCTCTTGGTGGACCTGTTGTGAAGTTTTCACACCATCGCCCCATTCAAATGGGGACCCTCTCTTTTCGCTTGAGTTGTAGGAGTAGGTGGTCTTAGGTAGTTTTAGTTGGCAACATTTTCAAGTCTCCAAGTCGAAGAGCAAGTTTGAGCAATTTTGACATGTTGGGAGGTCAAGTCTGTTAGGGATATGCACTAAAGCTGGGCTCAGCTAGTCATGGAGATGGAGTTGAAACCAAGTGATTTGGGAGGAAATGAGTTAAAATCATTAGAAAATCCTTGTTCCAACTTCAATTTTGACCCTAGAAAGCCAGAGTAGGTTGTGGGAGGTTAGAATGTTGAAGGCGTGTTGAATCCTGAAATTTGGCTGTCTGGAATTTTTGGGTAACCCCCAAAATCTAGAATCTGCATCTTAACTCCTATGAGGTTGAAACCTATCTCAAACATCAAGACAATATTTATACAAATATAACTTAAAGTACAAGTTTACATAAACTTATACTTAAATGTTATGTTTGTATAAATCCTCCCGCCTCCTGAGCTAAAAAATGACTAAGTCTCATGAAGAAAGCTAGAGGTGGCGGAATTCCTCTAATCAGAGGAATCCCGCCCTTGAAATTCCTCTCTTTCCCAAAATTCCACCCAACGTGAAGTTATGGATTTTGGGGGAAATCAAAGTGCCTAAGTAAGCATAAGAAGAATTGAGAAACCAATCGATGAAGGGGTAAGGAGAGTTTTTGAGTTGAACGAAGGCAGAACCTAGTCAAACCTGGTCAAGATTCCTCTAACTTGAGGAATCCTGCCATAGAATTCCTCACAACCATGAAATTCCGCCCAACATTAGCACTGAAATCAAATGACAAAATTGAGCGCCCAAGTGAAAGGGGGTTTAAGATGTTGCTTGCGGAGACGAAATGGCAAAGTTAAAAGCAATTTTGGTGGTTATGAGAAGAAGGTTTGTGCATGTCAAAGTTGGCGGAATTCTTCTCATCAAAGGAATCCCGCCCCACACTTTCCTCTGCCAAGTAAATGTCCACCAAAGAGAAGTCCAGATGTCTTGAAAATCAAATGCCCAAGTCAGCTAAGATGAGAAACAAATTGATGACTGAGAGATAAGTTAGCCAAAGGGGGCTAAGTAGATTGAAATTGCACATGATGAGCATGGCGGAATTCCTCTTACTTGAGGAATCCGGCCCAGAATTCCCTTCCCCCAAATGAAGTGAGCAAAATCTGATCAGTGGCTAAGGGTTATGTGGCGGAATTCCTCTAACTTGAGGAATCCCACCCAGGGTTTTGCCTCCTAAAATACACACTTCCAGACTTAAAGAATTTGAATTTTTGGCCCCTAGTCAAGTCGGCCTTTAGTGAGGGTGAAACAAATTAGATTTAAAAAAACATTTTATTGGTCTAATAAGAGCAGGTCTGCCTGCAATGGGGAAGGTGCCCTTTCATGCTACATCGCCTATAAAAGAGAAGGCAGCTCAAATTCATTTCAACACTAACACAAAGACGATTTACCTCTGCATTAGACTAGCGAAATTCCTCTCTGAGTTTGTGGCAGTGAATTGTTCCTATTAGCAGTAGCGAGTTAGTCTCAGATTGGCAGTGAATTAATCCCAGATTTGGTCTTAGTCTTTTGATAGGACTGTGAGTTATCTCCAAGGAGCTGAGGCGACATGAAATTTAATGGATCTGATTTGATTGTTCCATATGTTAAATTATAAAACCGGGTCTAATCTAAAAGTTTGTCCTTGCTAAACATAAAGATGTTAAGTCTTATTCCATGTTGCTTATCACTTTTGAGAAATTGATGCCTCTTCCTATGCCTATTCCACTCTTGTTTGCACGGGGGATTATTGAAGGAGTTGGCTGATAAGAGAACAAGGAGACTTCAAAAGGGCGGCCCAAATTAAGATTTTAAGGCTTCAAGTAGATGCTTCAAGCTCAAGTTCGAAAGCTCAAATGAGAGGAGGATTTGAATCAAGTTGTCCAAGACAAATTATAAGATAAAAGATCAAGTTCACAAGTTCAAGATGCCAATTCAAGTCAATGCCATGGGGAAAATTTCCAAAGTTCGGAGAAGATTCGAGAGATGAACCAATTCAGAGACATGTGCCATCACATCTTCTTCAAGAAGCTGATAAGAGTTAATCAAGGTTAGAACGGTTGGGAATCAAGATTTTCTTCATCAAAGGTTACTTTCTAACAATCAGGCAAGAAATATTTGCAGTTTCAGTAGATACATTCTATAAGCTAGGATTCAAAGCACATGTTCTTAAAGGGACCTACAGGATAAGGGTGATGAGGTGGCAATTGGTTGTCTCCAATCAGAAAATTCAAGCTACAAGCACAGTCAATCGAAATATGCCAAGTGTCCCATTATTTCATTGGTTGGAAAAATCATTGTAATTTTCTTTTTGGCCCATGAATTGGTGCCCTCATGTAATTGGTTGCAAATTTGGCAACACTAATTAGGGTTTGTAGGGATCAATCTTGGCCCTTGATCTTGAGTCGATCTTGGCCCTTCATTGTAATAGGACAACTATAAAAGGCCAAGGCCTCCTCATTTGTAACTCATTAGATTAGTAGAGGAGATAGAAGGTTGGAGATTGTAGAAGACTAGACTAGAAAGCTAGATTAGAGTAGGCTAGCTAAGGGAGAGACTTGATCAAATTGTTGCTATGATGCTATTGAAGTAATGGATAATTCATTGTTGGCTCTTCATGGTGAATTACTTGATATTGCTTTGAAGTGTTGCATGGTTTCCTCAATCTTTCACTTGGAGTAGATTTATTTTCATGTTGAAGTAGTTAGTTGGATGAAAGTAGTTGTGGATGTTTACTTGATTGACTCAACAAGTCTCGGCCACTAGCCTCTTGCTAATTGTAAGTGTGCCTTGTGTGGTGAGCCGATGAAAATACTTCACTTCAATTGATATTCAATCTTTGGTTTGCATCCAATTGATGAGATTGAAGAGGAGATATCGATGTGAAAACCATTTGAGTATTCCTTAGAAGCTTGCACTAGGTGGGTGGAAGTCGTTGATTTAGTAGAGTCAAAGTTCATGCATGATTCCTTGCATTCATAGTTAGAATCAGAAGTAGAAGTTGAATTTAAGTTTGAGTTGAAGTGGAAAAGTTTGAAATCAAAATATTTTTTCATTGCACATTATGAAGCTAAATCTCTAGAGGTGCAAAGAGTTGATACCCATTGAATGAACAAGTGTAAGTCCCCTAAGTGATTAACAGCAAATCACATCATTTCAACCAAGCAACTATCCACGATAGAACAAACCTTGAAGTCATTTCACGATCTTACTTTGCAAGCTTAGCCTGAGAGATGACCTTATATCAAGAGAGGATTGAGTATTTGATGTTTCACCTCGAAACATTGAGTGTTTGATTTTGTATGTTGTAGTGGAACAAAACTCACATCAACAGGACCTTCACACCCTCAGCTCCAATCACATGACCTAAGTAGAGAATCTTTGTCTTCCCAAATTCACATTTGGAAGCCTTTGCAAATAATGATTGTGCTTCCATGATGCCCAACACTTCATCCAAATGCTGCAAATGTTCACTCCATGTTTTTTCGTATACTAAAATATCAGAAAAATACCAAAACAAACTTACGTAGCTGCTATCAGATAGTGTGATTCATGCAGGACTGGAATGTTGCAGGTGCGTTTGTGAGCCCAAAGGGTATGACCAGCAACTCGAAATGCCCATAGTGACAACAGAAAGCAGTCTTTTGTATATCCTCTTCCCAAACACTAATTTGATGATGCCCTGAACGTAGATCAATTTTAGAGAAGAATATCGCCCCATGTAACTCATCCAGAAGCTCATCAATCCTGGGAATCGGATATATGTTCTTAATGGTTCTCTTGCTCAACGCCCTGTAATCTATGCACATGCGCAATGTTCCATCCTTCTTTTTGACCAGCATAACTGAAGAAGCGAATGGGCTGAAACTAGGATGTATGTGACCCCTTTTCAGCACCTCTTTAATTGTTTTCTCGATTTCTTCTTAAAAATGGCAGGGATGCCTATAAGGTGTGGTGATATCAGGCTTTGAGCCCTCTTCCAACTCAATCACGTGCTCAAAACCCCAATCAGGTGGACGACCAGGGGCAATATCTCCAAATACTACACTATGTTTATCTAACAAAGTCTGGATATCCACATGATAAGGTGACTCGCTACTAGAGGATTAGCTGGAAACAACCCACTGAGCTGCCCATTCCACATTATCATGTCTAAAAAGAACTTCCATCCTCTTAGCGGAAACCACCCGTGGTCCACCATCAGTCATAACCTTAAGTATTGTTTTCTTTCCATTAATTCCAACTGCATCTGTTTGAAGTCTTGAACATAACGTTCAAGGGACTCCAGTCACTGTACCCAAAAAATAGCGTCCACATTACTCAACCCAAGGACATAAAAAATCACTTGTTAATGTGTAATCTCCCATCCATATGCTCAGTTGTGGCACAACTCGGTTACAACTTCATGGAAATCCATCTGCAACAATAACACTGAATCCAAGGAATTCCTCAGCTTGTAGTCCACGCTTGGCTCACCAATCCTTCAGCTATAAAATTGTATGTAGCTCCATTGTCCACTGAACATACCATGCTTTTTCCTTTAAGGACACCTTTCAGCCTGAAAGGACGGCTGCGAGGTACTCTAGATAATGTGGCAATATGAGGAGTCTCTTTGTCCACGGTATCTTCCAACTCAACCTGTTGAGGCTGAACCTCTTGTGCAACATCCTCATCAATGTTGTCTCCCTAGTCATTTTGTTCCTTGTCGTCTGAATGGACTTCTATCAAATGCACTTTGCCTTTTCCAAGACAGTGGTGACCAAGTTCCCATAGTTTTTTGCAAGTCAAACACAATTTCCTTCTTCGTAAATCATTTCGTGTTTTGATTGAAACTCATGTTTCTTTGCTGATTTGAACCTTTCTTATAAGATTTCCAAGGCTGAAATCTTTCTTTTGTGGCTGGTAAGAAGGTGTAACTTCTAGGTCCATGGCTAACCCAATAGCATCATCTAATGAACAAGACCTATGAGCCTTAACCGGACCCCTTAATCTGTTACTTAGACCTTCAACGAAGAGCATTGTTACCCTTTCCTGAGGCATATCACAAACAATTACAGAATTTTTTTGGAATTCAGTGATGTAAGACTCCAGATGTCCTACTTGCTTGAGTTGTGCCAATTCCCTGTAATAGATTTCTATGTCTTTTCTATCAAAGCGAGTAATCAACCTTTTGACAAACTCTTAGTAAGAATGAACCATGGCATGATCCTAGGAGACAAGTTCGTGGCGCCACCAATTGTATGCTACTCCTTCCAAGTGCATGGTAGCGAACTGAATCGCCTTCTCTTCTTCCATGGGCTTGAGTGCCAAAAAGGTGTCCAACTTATGAACCCATGATCTAGCTGATAATTCTTCGGTTCCATTGAAAATCATAATTATAATTTTGTTCAAGGCATCCTTGTACTCCACTGGATGGAAGCCCTGTCTAACTTGCCCTCGAGGCCTCCTGTCTTGCCCTTCCAAATGATTCCTAGCTTTGTCCTTACGCTGGTTCATGAACTGATTTAAATTTATCAGTTGCCTTACATCAGCTGGAAGCTACATGTATTCATTTCGAGCCTCCATGATATCATCTATGATGTGCATCTCTTCTACCTCAACCTTGGGAACTCTTTCAACTGGACGAGGTAAGAAGGTGGGGCGCAATGGTCAATCAGACCTTGCATCTACTGTTCTCACAACGTTAGAGGCTGCTTTGTCTTGGTTCTCATGCCCTGCTTCACTTCTGTTGTGTCCACTATTGGACCTTCCTGACCTTAAATGTCCAACTCTCAATTGTCCCATTGTCGTGATCATACGATCCTGGAATTGTTGCATCGTTTGTTGTTGTTTTTGCATCTGTAACTCCTGCTACTGTTGTTGTTGAGCAAAATTTGTCAAGAAATCATTAAGTTGATTATTTAATTCCCTGCCATCTCTTCTTTCTCCCATCCTATAACTTCAGCTGGTTTGATTTCAACGTCTTCTTGTTGTCCTGGCCTACTTCTTGTGTTATATTTGTGCGGTTCAAACCCTCTGGGCTACATAGAAGTACTTTATAGCGGCATGCATTGGGTTAGGCACCAAAAAGCAACTTTAATTTTGCCATGCAATGGAAAATTGGTGACATGCATCCAAAAACCAATCCTACAAATTGAAACCCCCACAGGTTGGCAGGGTTTGTGGCTCTGATACCACTGAAATATCCTTGTTACTGGAATTTGAGAAACCTGTCTAATTTTCCTTATGTGTGCTCGTCATATTTCATATAGCAGATAAAACAAATACAACTTCCAAAGACATCATAATTTTAAGAAAACTGATTAGCCAGGAATACAGAACTTCCACATGCAAACTACTCAAGGAGTTATTCAACATTAATTGTTCTACATAACAAAACTTGATATAGAGCTATGGTGACTTTCAAACCAGTCATACAATATAGTCTTTGATGGTAACTAACAGTTTTGGGTCGATGATAGATGTTTATTTTTGCTGCTTCACCATCTTTGTTTGAATCCTCACCTTATGATTCTGAAAATATTGATTTTGTATGTCGTGAGTGATATTCCCTTTCCTTCTGATCATGAATCGATAGAACATGTAACCTAAATGTAAATACTCTGAATTGGGTTGGCGTCCAATACAGAAGTCTAAGTGTTTTATCCTGAACCAGATTTGCAGAGAGAGAAATAAGAGAAACAATAACCTAGAATATCCTTTTCCTCCTGCGACTTCTAGTTAAAAACCCCAGCGCTTTAAGAAAGCAACTTTTTGCTTTCTTCTAATAAAGAAAGCCCAATCGATGGCACTTTCCCATTTATTCCCCAAATGCCATGTCATACAAAACAGCTAAGTTGGCTGGGATAACCTAAGGAATAAGTTAAATGCCAATACGAGAATGGTCCCACGCCCATGACTAAAAAATAGGATTTAAGTCACAGTGAATAATTAATTGTTTGATAATTAACATAAGGATTTAGCCAAATATTTAATTATTCATTCATTCCCTTTTATTCACTTAAATTTCTAACCTCGGGGAACGAAAAGGTTAGATGTTTCATCGCTGAAGGCTATTGCTAGGAAGGGGACATTACAAATTTGGTCTTCATTTACCTTCAACTATCCTGCCAAATGATAGGATTTCTAAGACCTATCAAACCCATACAAATTTTCTGATTTATGATTGGCATCATGCAGCACTAAATCCAATTTGTTTTTGAGCTTAATATCAACACCATCAATGTTATCAATGCCATCCTTCATGCACAATTGTAGAGGTGAAGTTACTACAGCACTATACTCAAGAGTAGATCCATCCCAAGTAGGGTCCATGTCATATGTAGGGTCAATCTCACCAGGACCAACATAAGCATTAGCACTCAAATAAAATGTGGAGTCATCGTCATTGGCTTATTGGAGAACATCTTCATATATGTTATCAATATACCCATCATATGCACTAGTGTGAACAACACCGTAGGATAACTCTACTTCCAAGATTACTACCAAGAAACCTGTGCAATCATTACTTGAAATAACATCTTTCCCATGATTGAAAATTGCACTTTCAAGTGGAGATTGCTCCTCAGATGTGATTGCAATAGATGACTGATTTTCTGATTTGATAACATCCGTGACAGCGTCTCCTTCAATCTCGTACTCTTGATCTATAGCTTTAGTGACTCTCCTATGTCCTTGTCCTCATAGGGCTGAAGTGAACTAGTGGCTATGTTTACTTAAGAGTTTAGAGTCCAACCTCCCATGCATGTTGACTGATTTTTATCTTCTCCAAGATCACCTATAGGCTGCAAATTACAAACGAGTGCTTCTTCTTCCTTCACTAACCCTTCTTCAAAGGTACTTTCTGATTTTTCTTTCATAATTCTTCTGATGTAATTCGCCATGCTCGTTTTTATAGGTCTCAAGATTACGACGACACTTAAGAATTCATCAAAGAGAACCTGTTTTTTAAACCCCTCAGCCATGCTTTGGTACTCTTCAAAGAGTTGGGTAGCTTCCCATTCTACTATTGCAACTCCTTCCTTAACATCCTTTTTAATTTGTGTCTCTATTGTGCTCTTCACTATTTCAAGTCCCATTATCTTGGGCTCTCCCTCTTTCAAGAAGGATTCTGATTAAGTTTATAATTCAAGATCCAATTTCTCTTTCTTTTCTCTTATGTAGTACCTATCAAAAGATTTGGTAGCCTTGACCTCCTCTGGTTCACTTGCATATTCATCAAAGACCATGATAACCTCCTCGTGCACAAAGGTATAGCATCCCCTATCAAACATAAATATTCTTGAAATGTTAGAAGATTCTTCAATTTTTTATGTGTTAAACCATCCAGTAATTTTAGAGGCTACAATTTCATTACCTCTTTCTTCCATTTCTATAATCATCCTTAACATCCAACAGGCTGGCAGCATTTTGGCTCTAATACCACTGTAAAGGCCTTAAGGTCTATATGATTTGAATCTCTGCTTTTCTTAAACTATAAAATTCAAAAACAAACCGCTTACACAATATAGATTCAAGAAAATAAACATTCAGTAATATTGAATTCCAAATTTCTTATAGATCATTCATACATTCAACACTGCTTACACAAATTCACTAGAAGCTACAAATTCTGGTTCAACACTGCTTACACAAATTCACTAATAGCTACAAATTCTGGAACCAAATTATTCATAGAAAACTAACATAAATTTTCTTACCAGCAGCAGTTGAGCTTACAGATTGAACAGAACTCAGTATTGAGTTCGAACAACAACAGAAGAGGGGATTCGTGGGGGTTTCGTTTCTTCACCCAAACAGCAGAGGGGATCCGTGGGGGTTTCGTCCCTTCACCCAAACAACAGAGGTGATTTGTGGGGGTTTCGTCCCTTCACCCAGACAGCAGAGGTGATCCGTGGGGGTTTTGTCCCTTCACCCAGACGTGCTCAACAGCAACAACAATATTCAGGATAACAAAAAAAACGTAGCAGAGTCTTCTATATATACCTACTTGGGGGGATTCATTAACTTGTCGTGCAAGGCAAGTAAACAATCTGATTTGGCTGCTTTCTAGAAGTCAGTAGAAGATACGAAACAGAAATAAAACAAAACAAAAGTCTGATTTTCTGCAAGAAGACAAAATTGCACAGTTGGCAGCAATCTGATTTTTCTCTGATCTTTCTGCAAGAAGACAAAACTTGCACAGTTGGCAGCCAGCACTGTCGTCCAGGCCAAGTGGTATCAAATTCACAGGTTCATCACATAATGGCTGAAGGATTGGGAAGATTTATAAAGTCCTGAGTCAGACAAGGCTTGATCCAAGGATGGAATTGGGGTCATGGTATTCCATCCTCTACTCATCTTCAATTTGTAGATGATACTGCTCTTGTGGGTGTTGCCAAAATTAATGAAGTGGCCAATTTCAAAAAAGCTCTGGATATCTACTTGAAAGCCTCTGGTCAAAAGATTAATGAAGGGAAATCTTCTATTTCTTTTTTAACACTCATACTCTTCTTCAAGCCAGGATTGCTAGAATTCTGAGGTTTCCAATTGGTACCCTTCCTTTTCTCTATCTTGGAGTTCCTCTTTCGGCAAGTCACTTACATTGGGGGTTCTGGCAAGAGATTTTAGATAAGTTTCGATGAAAGGTTAGTCATTGGACTAATAGACGGCTCTCAACTGCTGGTAGAGTGACCCTCTTGAAGTTAGTGGTCTAGGTGCTCCCCATTTATAGGTGTTTTGTGCAAACTGCTCCAACAAGCTTTATTAAGGAATTTGATGCCTTGTCCAGACAGTTCTTATGGACAAGTGACTTACTTTCCTCAAAGTGGAGTTTAGTTAAATGGGATTTTGTTTGTAGGTCAAAGCAAGATGGTGGTCTTGGTCTACGGAATGCATGAATGAATGGTCATGCTTTGGCTACTAAGCTCTATTGGAGATGGTGTATCAACCAATATCAAATATGGGCTAAAATCCTCAACATAAAATATTCGGGGGGAATGGAAGGAAAGGATGTTCCCCGGTATGATCTACAAGGAAGTGGATCCATGATCTGGCGTACTCTCAAAAGGGGAGCGCAGTTAATAAAGCAAGCTCTATTTTGGATCTGCAATGAGGGTGTTGAGGCAATGTTCTGATAGGACTCGTGGGATGGATTTCCTCCTATCCTCTCCCAATTTCCCCATTTGCAGACTCTTTGCAATAGCTTCCTAGAGGTTGGTTGGAGCAGAGTTAAAGATTTTAAAGTTGCTATGCACTTAGGGCAAATACAAGTGGCTAGATGGAAAGAACTGCATGACTGGCCTCCTGGAGGTTCTGTCAAGGCTAGGAAAGAGCTTGCTGGAATCTTGGCTGATAGAAGGTGTAACTCACTCAATGGAGCGGATATTCTTGCTTGGGGCCCTAACCCAAAGAGCAAGTTAACAGTGGCTTCAAGGTATCAAGAACTAGACAGGTTGGCTTTTAGTAGGGCAGACATACCTTGGGGGAAACAGGTTTGGAATAGAATGGCTGGCCTAAGTGTAATTTATTTTGTGGCTAGTTGTGCTGAACAGATGTCTCACCTGAGAGAATCTTAGGAAAAGAGGGTTTCAGGGCCTTCTATTTGTGTTTTGTGTGAAGAAAGTAAGGAGACTAGCTCGTATCTCTTTTCCAGTGTTCTTTCTCTAGGGATGTATGGCATTGGTGGTGGGGAGTTTGGAAGCACGCTTGTGTTCTCGCCAACTCTTTGGTGGGTTTCTGGAATAGTCTACGTAGACCCCCTACTAAGACTTCCTTAAGGAGGCATGAGAGATTGGATCCTGTTTCATTATTTGGCATTTGTAGCTTGAAAGAAACCGGAGGATTTTTCAAAATAGGTGGATATTGAGAGAGCAAGTTTCGATGTGTGTTACACATATGATACAGGAAACTCTGATGGTCAAGTGTGATCTTTCTGAGATAGTAGACCCTTGAGATTTGCAAGTGGTCCAAAATTTAAAGATTTTTAGTGTGAATATTGGAGATGGAAATCTCAGAAGACAGCACGCTAAGAGTAGACATGCTAAATAGAAGGCTCGAAAAGATGGTAAGTCGTCCCCTCCTTTGGGAACCCTTAAGGTGAATACAGATGGGTCTTCTAGAGGAAATCCAAGGCATGCAGGAATTGGCGAAGTCGATAGGGATAACTTTGGTAATGTTATTTTTCTATTCTCGGTGTATAAGGGTCATCAAACCAATAGTTACATGGAGGCTCTTATTGTTCTCTTAGCTCTCAAAAGAGGTTGTGCTCTTGGACGGAGCAAAATTATTTGTGAATCTGATTCCCAAGTAGTGGTGCATATGTTGAACAAGCAAAGGATGGATGATGTTGATCGGCATTTGGCTCTGGTGGATCGTCAGATTCTCAATTTGAGAGTCCTTGGAGTTTGTGTCCTTTCATTGTGTTCCTCGTAAGTGGAATAGGGTTGCTGATTGTTTGGCCAAGTGGGCTTCAAAAGGATTGGATGGTTGGAATGTTGGAGATGGGAATCAATTGCCCCCAAAGTATACTCAGGATCTGGAAAGCATTGTTGGGGACGATAAGATGGGTTAGTTCTGAATCCTGAGGGGTCGATCTTGGTTGGATTTTCTAGTTATATTCTCTTTTATGGGCTTGCAAGGCCTTAGATATGTATTGTTGTTCTTGAATTAATAAATTTTTACCCCCTTTTAAAAATATATATAGATAAAACTTAGAAGACAAAAGATTTTTTCCTTTATGATAAAATTTTAATCGTAAGAGGTTGTAGGTGCATGTATGTTTGGCCATGAAAGTACCACCAACTGCGAGCATCAACCATATACTTGTCTTCAAGAGCATCAAGACCACGGTCATTGAAGCATGCAAAACCCATGAACCCAACCCTCACTACATCTTGATGTCACAAATAGAGAAGAGTCTACAAAGTGTTGAATTGTACCCTTCAGCAACTCTTGTGGCAACAAATAGGAGCTCAATGCAAAGGCAAGATGATGCAATAGAGTGGTCATTTTGTTCCATTTCTCTAAAAGGGTTTGTTGTGGTTCTTTGAAGAATTTTGCTTCGGGATCTTGCTCTTTCGCATTTATGATGACTTTCATCCTATGATGAAGAATTTATAATATATTTATTGGCTGATTGTATTTCTGACTTGCTGTTTGGATTTCATATTATAAATTAATTGTATTCCATGCTTTCTCAAATGAATTTAGCATGAAAGATGGGCTGTCCTTTCATCTTTCGTGAACTTGGGGAGCTGGCCATCCTTCCTAATTGCAAGACACTTCAGTTCAATCTTTATTCTAGGGATTTCTGCAATTGATTATATTATTGCTTACTGTATTTCTGACTTTCTGTTCAAATTTCATACTCTGAAATAATTGTAGTCCATGCCTTCTCAAATGAAATTATCTCCCCTTTTATATCTTCAATCGTGGGGAAAGCCACATCTTTTCAATAACATCACAACCTTGGCAAGGGATACATCCCTTCATTATCAGACACTACCTTTTATTGTTAATTTACTATGATCCACATTTTATTGTTAATTTACTATGATCCACGGGACCACATCCCCTGAGTTTTTTGACCCAATCCTGTCCCCGGTATGGTACGGGGACGCGAGAAGTCATTTTCCTGTCCACCCTCTCGTACCCTTTTCTACGCAATTCGGAAACAGTCCCTGAAACAGCTCAGAGAGTGGTCAGTGACAGAGGGGATGGCCAAAAGTTCTTGTGACAGCTAGGGGACTCCTACGGTGACGCGGGGATGTCATTTTCCTGTCCACCCTCTCCTACCCTTTTCTGCGAAATTTGGAAACAGTCCCCGAAACGGCTCAGAGTGGTCAGAGGCGTAGGGGACGGCGAGAAGTCCCCAAGACCAGGGACTTCTAGCCATCCCCTATGGCCCAAGCCATTTTTGGACGGACAGTTTTAAAAAATAACACATTTTTTAATTTGACAAAAAGGCTGGCTGGCTCACAAGGACACTCAAACCACATTAAACAATACCAAAACCTAATCTATGCATAAAATAACCAAAAAGAAGAAAAAGAAATTCATTTTCGCATTTGCAAAAGGGAAGAGCAGCAAGAGAAGGAGCAGCTGGTCAAGGAGTGAACAACAGTTGAAAGAGGAGGTTAGGGCATCAAATCTACTTGATTTAGACTCTTAGACCTACCATCTACTAATTATTGACAATTTCATATTATTATGGACTTGTACGTTTATTGTTTAGTAGTTTAGTTATAGTATTTACATTTTAATATTTTATGTCATTTCATGTTTGAAACTTGGACCCTTCGGGCATTTTTGCTATATGTATGCCATACATTGTATTGTGGTAAAATAATGAATGTGTTATTAAACAGAGATCAAGAATGATCTATAATTACAAGTGTACAAGAGAATGTTTCTATAACGAACAGAGAGAGAGAAATAGAAACAAAAGGAAATTTTCATATTGAACAGAGAGAGAATATGGAAACATGGAAGAAGAGTGACCATTAGAATAGAAACAAATCTACGGAAGAGAAACATAAATAGAGAGATATTTAACTCTAATACATTGACAATAAAAGCATTTGAATTTTGTTAATTTGCTTATTGATTCACATGTGAAATCTCAATTCAAGTTTAATGCTATGTATTCAGCTTCTAAAATGTCTATGATGAATGCTTTATCAATGTTATGATATACATATTTGAAATTTCTATATATATATAAAAATTCCCTTATTTTTTTAATAGTCATCCCCTAACATCCCCTAAAAATTGGCCCCAACGAGTACTCGTACCGGAAACACGTCCCACCGTGCCCTGTTGTCCCCGTCCCTGTCCCTGTCCCCGTCCCCGATACTCCGTGCAGCACAGTTATTTTACTTACATGCTGCCCACTAATAAACCTTAGCAAAACTTAGTTGCCCACCTTTAAATTATTCTGTGTCGGCCCCCTTCAATTGCTAACCTTTTTGATATTACATCCCCCAGGTTTATTTTTATTAAGACAGCAATTTATGTGACAAAATGCCAAAAATATGTTATAAGACAATGAATAATCAGATAATCTCAATCTGATGTAAGTGTTGCATAAAGTCACTATGGAAAAGATGAAAACTGAAATTGAGAATTGCATGTGCTTGATAGTCATATGAGGAACTTAAAATTTTGACCATGTACTATATGACAGCACCAACATTATTTGATATGGTTTGCTCACTTAAATAGTCATTATCTTTTCTCCTGTTCCTACACTGATAAAAAAATTGTGACCCTGAGGTCCAATGTTATCAATATTTGAGGACCATTTAAGGAGCACAAATGGAAAAACAACAAAATTACACTTCCAGAATTTAAAACTCAACCAGACATGTTTTCTTGGTTATAGGGTGCCAAACTAGGTAAAATTTAATACGTAGTGCAAGTAGAATTTGAAGTTAGAATTTAATGCTGCACAAACCTTGCATTTCATCCTTTGCTGCCTGACCATCAGCTCTGTTCATAAAAGCAACAAAGCCACAATTGCGTTGCCGTCTATGCTCCTCTTCTGTTCTTGGCCACATTATCTTGACACTAGCAATAGGGCCAAACCGACCAAAGGTGCGTAGAAGGAAATTTTCATCCACCTGATGTTATTTGCAAACAAATTAAATAGAATAAGCAAGAATTAGCAATAACTCAAATGCAATAAACCTGCATCCAACTCTTTCAACCAATGAAATATTGAACTTTGGACCTGAGAGACACTTTACCTGCGGTGACAAATTTCCTACATAAAGATTAGTTGTCTGAGGATCTCCATCATCAAATGACCCCAACAGTCTTCCACTTGGATCAAGCTCCTCTGGAATTTCATCAAAACGACTTACAGGCTGCATAATGTCAACAATAATGAAAAACAGATCTACAAAAATCATGAATATGTTGAAATCTCTCAGTTAATCAAGACAGTCCCCACAGTCTCAAATCTATGCATGAGTTATCCTTACAGCAGGAAACCAATCTGTCTTGTTTCATTATTTTTTCTCACTTCAACATAGAATTTCCAACCATGATGCTTTTAGTTCACATGGAAAACTTTAGGTCATGGCTTCATTTTTAACAGCCAACAGAAAGGTGCTTAACATCACAAACTTGTTCTATAACAATTACGATTTGGCACATTATTCCTCAGGTTAACTACCAGATTCTGATGCTCAATGATTAAAGCTGCTATAAGATGGCTTGGACTATATACCGGATTAAATAAGCCACAGCTAGAAAGGGCATATACCATTGAGATTTCATTTGGCCTTCCTTCTTGTTGATGCTCACGATCCTGAATGCGTTTTTCCCTCAGTTCTCGCTCTAGCTTTAATTCTTCCATGAAATTATCTATATTGCGCATCTTTCCCTTTGCCTTCTCCTTAACTTTTTCATCTTCTTTCTACAGTGACATCATTTGGAAAATAACCAGAGGTCAGCATCAGGTCACACGGAACTACTACATGACCAGCAAAATACATTAGATAAATTTTCTTATAAGTGTAAATTGCATGCAGATCAAATTCAAAACAACTTTGTATAATATCCCTGTAAGAATTAAGTTGTAAAATCCTCACTCTTCGGCGTGAGTTTGTGGTATTGGATCCTGACAAATTTTACAAAATTATGACACCAGAACTTAATCTCAAGTTTCAAAGGTAGAAGCCTAGAAGAAAAGGCAAAACAATTTGAAGTGTGAATAAGAAAATTAAAGAATTGCCATGAACAAATAATATATGGATTGCACATGTACACTACCAGATGCTAAGAATCAAGGGGCTGAAGAATTGGTTACTTCAACACATGGTAGACATTTCAATATATGCAAGCATACTGTCATGTCCCCGCCATGAAACACCTTCGATCAACAATTAAAAAGATGTCATCAAAAGAACATCGACCAAAGTTGTAGTAGAACATCCACGTACAAATTAAGGATGAGAAGCACATGGGCCGGCAAGCATAGCAATGCTTTATGGAATCCATGAGATGGAACCAACAGATAATAGAAAGAATTGTAGTTGATCATATACAATGATCCTGTATATACTCCCTCATAAGTTCAGCGGCAAAGGAGACTATTGCAGGCAATGCGAAACAAAATCAAATTAAAAAAAATTTCACATATACTATCATCAGCCGCGGAAGGAGAGATGTCATCGATAATCATCAAATATGACTTAGCAACTATGATTTACTAAGCCAATATCAATATATACAGCTCCATTCCAAATTTAGAAACGATAATAAAGAGGTCGTGCGTGAGTCAGCAAAACTTATTAAATATTCTCGTCGATCATTAGGCATCAATTATACCACAAATGGAAGTATTAACAAATATTGAGTTTACTAGGTTACTAGGTTAACCACAATGTAATCCTTAATATTGACCAACTTATGATCAGGGATTAGTGTCATTGATCTCTTTTGATTCCCACCATATGGAATCCTGTGGAAATTGATTAACACATTGAATGCTGTATTCTAACGTATTCCATCCTAATTGTCTAGTTTCAGTTACTGAGACACTTATTAATTACAGCTAAACAGCATTATAACGTCTCATTAAGGAAAAGAAAGGAAAGGTTCTTACATCAATAATGCCTAGCACCCTGCTCATAAAATTGTGCTTAGGGCACAGGTAGCTCACAGCATGAGAAGTCCCATATCCATGCAATTGAGCAGGCTTACACTATGGGAGCACATACCCTACTTCCTCTCCTGATTAAAACCCGTGCCTCCCAGATTCAACCACAAGATTACAGTCAGGCCAATCATGCACACTTAAAGGATGAAAAATGAGACAGAAATTCACATCTACAATAAATAAATATGACAGAGGAAGATGAAAAATACAAACAACATATAGTGCACTCAAAATTTAAAACACTAAGTGCATTTATCCAATATCAAGAAATGTATGGGATAAGCATCTCATCATTATATTTTTGAATGACTAAGGACTTTTCCAATTTTGCTTGGCTTCCAAACCGATACTTCCATATGCATTCAAAAAGGAAACTGTTATTGTTCAATGACTAGTGAAATCATAATAACCATGAGGTTGCGTAGCGAAAAACAAAGCAGCCTGAGTGTCCTTAGTTAAAACTTAAGATAACAGATTTTCTGCTGTCCTTAAAGGAAACAATATCATTCAGCCTTGACTTTATTCTTGCAACAATATGTATATTATAATAATATTTGCAATAATGTAATCCAATTTTATTAATGATAACTGAGAAACGATTGCTTTCAACTTTCAAGTTACACCATATAAAACTAAAGTAGTGCAAAGGGCCTCTGGCTTAAGGAAAATAACTACCAATAATGAACCACAACATTGCAGAACCAATTACTATTGGATATGTCGTTCCTAAATACATTCACAATAAATGTAATTCTAGCCTGAAATAATATGCACTTGTCATTTTTCAAATAACTTTATATTTTTATGTTGTTGCATTTCTAATACTTTCAGGTTGACATAGACAATGGTCTTCTGCAATTCAAACATGAACGATTTGATCTTATTTTACTTTTGAGGGAATGATTGAAATGTTGGCAAGCTCGGGCAATCCACATCTATGTATTGCTGGATCCCAAAATATAAATTTTAGACATTGAATCATCCAGAAAAAAGGCATATGTTAGGGAACATGCGAATACCCAGATCTGCAGGTGTAAGTCATAGGTTCAAAAACCAAACTACTAGACTAAACAATTTTATATTGTATACTGCACCTTTTTATCAGGTTCGTTCCCCATACTGGTTGAACCTGCCATTCCAGGTGGTATAAATGATGGTATATACCTGCAAACAACAAAACAAGCTCAAAGAAAACAAAATTGTTAATAGCCTGCACCTTTATATTAAGATCTGAAACAATTCTTACAAAGTGTACAGCATAATCTAGTATGGGTGGATCAAATTCACATAGTTGTAATCCAAGATGCTGAAAAGAATTCATCAGACAGACAGAAAGAGAACTCAAATTTCAGCAGAGAATATAGTCACCACAATTGAGTCACAGCCATTAGCGATATAGCAAGTTAAGAGCCCATTCAGCTTGAATCAAATTTCCATGGACACGGATACAGATACAGTATAAGATAAATATATGCCTATTTCAAAGGCCCCTTCATATTGATACAGCTGGATATGGCATTCATAAAAAGCATACACATATATATTGATATTAATAATATATAATATTACAATTTTTTAAAACAAACTTGAATTAATAAAGAAAAGATAATTGTCAAAGGGGTTAAGTCATTGAATTCTTATGTTGGAGACCCAGGTTCAAATCCCCAAAATGACATCTTGGCACCACAGAGCAGGTTGAAAAGGTATCCTCGCTAGTTGGAATTGTAAGCAGTATCCCTGCAAGTTGAACGGTAATCCCATAGTTGTATTTGGTATTACTACAGTAGAGCAATATCCCCACAGTTGTTGTACAGGGCACAGGGCCTCAAACCAAACCATCATAATCAATTGTTAAAAAAAATCAATATAAAATTAATAATAAATGTAGTTTAATAAATAAATAATTTAAATATTATTATTTAAACCTTATTCAAAAATAAAAGTAAAACATATTCAAATTGTTGAAAAGTGCCAACTTTATACTAAAATTTAAAAGTAAAAACAAGCTTAAAAATAAAATATAGCATTCTAAAAAAATTAAAAATTATAAAGTCAAAAAGTATAATGCTATAAAATATAATTGAAGGTGACTCCCTTATCCTTGTTAATGCTATAAACAATGGGGGCGCAGAGGCGTGGCATCTCCAAGCCCTTAATTGAGGCAATTAAGGATTATTTAAGCAAGTTGGAAGACTTTAGAATAAGCCATATCTGTAGAGAAGGAAATTCTGAGGCAGGTGTTCTTTCGTAATGGGCACTGTCATTTAACAAGGTTGGGGAAGTAAGATTTGAAAATTTTGGAATCAACGGCTGGTTTTTTAAATGGGAAGATGGTTTAAGGCGGATGAAAAACCACCATTTCAATAAAATTTGAGTCACTTCGAACTGCTTAGGTGGTGGTAATGATGTTTATTCATGCATTGATTTCCGTAAAGTGCAAGTGGGAATGATGTAATGATGCAATCCAAATGAGGATTTTGACAGATTGTCACACGAGCGGGGATGTGGGAAAATGTATGAAAGGACAGGCCCACATTTCAATATGATTAAGATCTGACTGATTAGATAGAATGTGATGATGGCATGAAAGGTGGCACGTCTTTCAGGCTCCCTTTTGCCGGAGTCTCTTTATATTTCTGCCATATGGTTTTGTGCTTCGGCACTTTGTTTTTAACATTTTAATGTGCAGGTGTTTAGTGCACTGACGAAAAATGGATGCAAACTTCACAGTAAACTCAAAGAGGCAGATGAAATCCTTCCCGGGGCCGGTGAGAAAGGAGAGAATTACAGGGTTGTTGAAGATAAAAACAGACAAAATGGTTAATGTCGTGCTTGGGTTTCTCGGGCCAAAATATCAAGAATATAAACTAAGGCGGAGGAACAATCTTGATGTTATCTCCATGACTGAAGCATGGGGCTTGGAGCTGGGAGAAAGCACAGACACAGTCCGTTGGGTGGTGCATTCTCTGTTTGCAGAAGACCTGCTGTTGGGGTTGGATTCAATTTTGGAATGGGCTGTGCCAGGAATCGGAACTGACATTTCCGAATGCATAGCAGATGAAGAGGAGGCAAAGGTTTGGAATTGTTCCTTTTGTGCGTTGAGTTGGAAAAGTTGACAAAGAAGAATACAAATTACAGATTCTGCATGAGTGGGAGGAAGTGAAATTTGAGATCAGACGACATGAGTTCGAGGTTAATGAAGCTGTGCGAGCCTTTCCAGAAGCTGTGCCACGCAGACCCAGAACCAGAGCTGTTAAAAAAGCTCGCAAGGAGGCCAAAGTCAAGAATTAGTATAATGCTACATGGGTCATGCGGTTTTTTGTTTTCCCCTCTGCTTTGAAGTTTTAAGATACATTTCGTCTTACCTGATATCGATCACAGACTGTAATTTTTGCAATATCTCTTGCTTATTGTTGAGAATCCGGGTTTTATATGGGTTGATAAGCAAGTTTTTGGTTGTAATGTTATGCCCGATGATGAAAGGATGATGATTTGGGGGATGGTTTTTTTTTTGGGGTAGTTCTAGAAGAATGATGCTTAATCTCTGCTACATGAAGGTAGCTAACTTCAATACTTTGTAAATCTTTATTTACTTAATAAAATCAACTATTACCGAACAAAAAAAAAGTAAACTGTACAACTAAATGGCATCCAGCAAAGGAGCTGAAATAACAAAACAGTGTAAGATGTTGATTCCTTCCCAAGAGCCTAGAGTGCGTGCACATTGTCCTGTACAACAGTTATTTAAGCCACTTTAGGCAATTCTAACCTAAACTAAACTTCAAAGTTTTTAAACCTAAAGATTAAAATCAATCAGTTGCATTTTCAAAGAGGTGGCTGAGAATCAAACAGGAAAAAAAAGTTACATGGCAGCAAAAAATAAACCCAAAAATCAGACACCCCATGGAAATCTGAGAGAACAAACAAGGAAAACAAGATAATTTCTTGAAGAGGCCACCATACCGCTCTGCCTCTGCTCTAGCCATGCCCCTTTGCTGGTACCTACCTCTGCTCATATTACAGGACACCTTTTCTGCCTCTCAGCCTCTACTCAGCTCATTGTGTTTTACTTGTATGCTCACAACTGTTGATTTTTTGTAGCTTCTGTCGGATAAATCCTATGAGACTATTGAAAAAAAAAATATATATATATATATATATATATGTGTGTGTGAGATATAATATATATAGATATATATCTAAAATAGTATTAGGAGAAATTAATATAATACTGATTCAGAGATATTACGTGTGTGTGTGTGTGTGTGTGTGTGTGTATACATAATCAATTGTCATTATATTAATCTCATAATAATGAATAGACATGTCCCATGAAGGGACATGTCCCTCCTATCCTCATTCTCAATATAAATGAAAGAGAGATTGCTGCATTTGGAAAACACATACAACATATAGTGTTATTACATATGCAGCTATCCTAAACTTAACATGGTATCAAAGCCAGACTGCAAATGTAAGAAAGTAGTTTGTTGATGATGAGTGTGTGACTGTCTAAGAAATTACAGTCTAAGTACAGGGACCATATCTCACACATACACCGTTGGATTTTGCTGCATTTTGGATATGTTGGTGATAAACAACTTGCGAAGAATCACCGGAGCGATTGGAGAGAAAGTATGGGGTTCAAACGTTATGACCGACTGTGTACAGGTCTATGTGAAATCCAGTGAGTGAAGTTGGGTTGCAGACTTTTGTCCACACCAAGTGCAAAGAATAAGGTCAAGTGAATTGTAGTAGAGTGTTAAGAAGCCAAAGGAATGATTGAAGAGTTTGGTAGGGGTTGGTAGAGATTTTGGGCCCTAAGGCAAGGGTCTTTGGAAAACTCAATCTTTATAGACGTTTTCTGATTTGTTGCATATGGATCTTCATTGAAGCATCTTGTGTCAAGGATGTTGATGCGCAGATAAGTATTTATTATCCTTGAATATTACATTTATCTACTCATTGTAGTATCTCTCTCGTCTATATTTCTATACATACTATAAGAGCTATTTGCCTTGATCTTTTCCAGGGATGCTTTTGCAGGAAAAAGAAGATTGATATCAGATTCAAAGGGAGTCTGACTCTTCTGAGGTAACTTTGGACAAGGAGCTCAGAAGATTGATATCATATGCAGAGGGAGTCTGACAAGTTTATCTTAAGTAATCTTGGATGAAAAGATCAACAGATTGATATCTGCTCAATGAGTTCTTCTCTATGAGAGAAGTTCGAGGTAAAATCCCTTGCTTCCACCCTTTGCGCTGAAGCGTGGTGGATGTCATGTGTGCAACTCCATGTTTTTAATGGGCATACCCCCTGTGTAAATCATGAGAAAGTGACGACTTTCAAAATGATTATCACTTGTATTTGTAAATGTTATTGGAAGGTGACGATCTTACAATAACTTGATCTTCTATCATGATAGACATCTTATGATGGCTGAAACAGATCATGATAGATGATATCTTGCATGGTGGATTGAGTTCCTTAAACAGGCCATGATCTTTTATTGTGATAGACATCTTATGATGGCTGAAACAGATCATGATAGATGATATGAATGTTCCTATGGTAAGTGCACATTACCTATTGGACATTTGTTGAGTACTTGGTGGACATCATGAGACTTGATGTTGGTAGGCCATTACTCTAAGCACTTGGTGAATATCATGCAGCTTGATATTCTGCAGGCCAATGCTCCCGATATCATGAGATGATATCTTTATAAACTTTTGAGTACTTGGAGGACATAATGAAACTTGATGTTGGTAGGCCATTACTCTGAGTACTTGGTGAATATCATGCGACTTGATGTCCTGCGGGCCAATGCTCCCGATATTATGAGATGATATCTTTATAAACTTTTGAGTACTTGGTGGACATCATGAGACTTGATGTTGGTAGGCCATTACTCTGAGTACTTGGTGATTATCATGCGACTTGATATTCTATGGCCAATGCTCCCATCATCGTGAGATGGTATTTTTATGAGTTATGGTGAATATCATGAGACTTGATATTCTTGGTCAGACCATATCTCTGATATCACAATGAGGTGATATCTAAAATAAAACTTTCACAATTAACTTTGTGTTGCTCTCTTGGATGGACTTTATCCTCCCTAGCTAAGAGGGAGTGTTGATTTTTTGTAGCTTATGTCGGATAATCCTATGAGACTAATGAAAATATATATATATATATATATATATATATATATATATATATATATATATTATGTGAGATATAATATAGATAGATATATATCTAAAATAGTATTAGGAGAATTAATATAATAATGATTCGGAGATATTACATGTGTGTGTACATATGTGTGTGTGTGTAGTTACATAATCAATTGTCATTAAATTAATCTCATAATAATGAATAGACATGTCCCATGAAGGGACATGTCTCTCCTATCCTCATTCTCAATATAAATGAAAGAGAGATTGCTGCATTTGGAAAACACATACAGCATATAGTGCTATTACATTTGCAGCTATCCTAAAACTTAGCAACAACTGTATTAATGCAAAAAGGGGGTTTTATAAAATGTTTTAGTTTTTTGTTTTACATTTTAATTTTAGAGTCTATAATTTTGTTTTTAAAACTATCCACTTGGACACAGCATAGATCACTAGGTTTCCATATCCAAACATATCTGATGCGGCAAAAAACGTGTTCTCATTTTGGATACAGTTGGACACAGTACCTTGGCCAAATTCATGCCATATTGTACCCATATCATACCTAGTAGACCACTATGTGCATCAGGGGAGAGAGGCATAAATGCTGCAACTGTGGCTTGGATACTTCAAGATATGGATGACAAAGAAAAACTATTTTAGTGGTTGACATCCCAGCTCCATAAGCTAAAGAATGGATAGGACCTGATAAAAAATTCCATCAAGTCCCTTTCTGTGAAGAACAGGGAAACATGGAAACACAAAGAGGGGATGCATAGAAATACCCCTTAAAATTTAAATCCCAGAAACAGTATCTGAACAGAAAAATAGCATGGTGACTGGGAAAGCAGAAAGAAGCAGGGTCCAACGGGTGGGGATATGTCTCCCCAGAACATGGGCAATGCACCAATAAGTCATACTGATCAAACAGAAAAGACTGTAAATTTGCTATCAGGAAGCAGCAATGAGACACAGTGTACTTCCTCAAGATAGAAATACTGGACAGTGAAACCATTCTCTCTTATGACCCATAAACTGTCAACAAATTTGCTCCTCTTCTAAGTGAGTAGCTACTGCCAGAACTTTGCGTATTATAAAACATGTTAGCATAGTGCTTATAAAAGGACAGTGGAAAGCACTGTGAATAGACAATAACACGGTTTGGGACACAAAGCACCAACGAAAAAATTTGATGGTATGAAAATGATCTATGGCACTTATCTGGTCTTTACTAAACTGTAATACCAGTCCCAAATATAGTATCCTAAAATTAAATTTGATGATACTTACATAATCTGCATATATGTTAAATAATGTGGAATTAATAATAGGACATATACAATTTAGAACCAATAAAAGGCCATATATAAAACATTTCAGACCAAAAGTAGTAAAATTTCACACAGCTCCTTTGACTAGAATTTCCATGTATAATTTACAGCTATAATTGATTCTGATTAAAATAGAAATGTGATATATATTAGCATCCATTGTCTATTCAGGAAACTAACTAAAAAACTGTTGCATAAAGTAGTATCCCATCATAATGTAAACTTTGCACATACAATAAAATCTCTCATGATCAACAAGAGGGATTAAACAATCACACTGCATTATCACCTGCTTCCTTTCTTTGTACTAGAGGACCCATCTTTGGATGATCCACCTGCCATTACAGAATGGTCAAATGAGCTCATTTACTGATCAGAACATCAATAAATCAATCAGATGCTAACACAAACATTGAGGAGTTAAATATAAACCTTCGTTCCCAGATTTCAGACGCTCATTGGGATTTATTGTCTCCCCTCTCACAAAAGTTTTCCCACCAGGAGCATTGAAAGATTGCACAAATTCTTCATACAGCCGAGCTGCTTCATCATCCTCTCTCTAAATCCAAGAAAAATGGTTCATGTCTTGTATCCTTAAATGATCAAATTACATATAGTAATAGTTAAAATATAATTGTTAATAAAGACCAGTTTCTATATTACCTTTTTCTTAGCCTCTTCTTCTTCTCTATGCTTTTGAAAAGGAGTTTTTTTTCTAACAACTGAAAACGAAGTCATCTTGACATCCAACGCTTCATGTTACAAAAGCCACACAAATATCAACTACTGGAGTTCCAAAAAGGAAACAAGGGTTCTTAAAATGTTTGCATCAACTTTTTCCTTGAATGGAATACACCAAATCCAAAGAGCTATTACTGCCACAGGTACCATCGTAGAGTTGCTTAGTTACCTCTCATTTTCTAGAATCTCAATGCTTACTAGAAAAAAGTTTATGAAAAAAGATTGTTTCGAAATTTATGCTGAATAACCTAACTAGATACAGAGACAATTTCATTTATTTAATTAAATTAAATATAGAATCCAATTATATTAAATATAGAATACGAATTTATGTGAGTAGACAAATTTATTTAAGATTTAAATTTTTTTATTAAATATAGAATCCCATTAGCTTTCCTACAAACTTATGCTAAAATGCACAATACATGGTCAGCGGGACACGTGAAGTATATTGAGCACATCTTAAGTGCCTCATATACATTCAAGGCAAAGCTTTGTTACATTCAGAAATACTCATCACGTGAGTAAGGGCTCAGAGACAGAGTTCCCTGAACCTGAACATATGCTTCCATTTCCTTGTGACTGGCACAGAGGCCATGGGATATAGCTACTAGAACATCATTTTAAAAGAGTATATAAATAAAGGTACCAATTATATTACACTCAAATATAGTCTACCCAATATGTGTGTTAAGCGTGCACGTATAGAGTCCCCTTCCTTGAACCTGAGTTTCTGTTTCCTTTACCTTGTGAGTAATAACCGTGGCACTGGGGCATTTTTTAAACTATGTATTGATAATAGAACTTTGATTAAAAAGGTATGGAATCAAATTCCGTTAGCTTTGAGGAGGAGTCACAAGCATAAACTGCAGCCATAATTAGAATTAATAATTCCCCCGAAAAAAACCTGGAAAGAGGGCACAAAATGCGAAAAATAAAAAAAGAATCCACAAATTATTGTGCAGAAAAAGCAAACAATATTTGGTTGATTGCCTTCGGACTCGAGAGCGAGAAAATTAGAGATGACGAATTCGAAATCCGTGGGATTATGAGCCTACAAAAAAAACCTAAAGAATAGTACTACAAACCATTGAAAGTTCAATTCCACCCCAAATTTGGATTCGGTCACCACGATTGACAGTACTTTAAAAAATATAAAATTAAAAAAGAAAACTAATGACTCATTTTATATTCAATTATTAAATTTACCTTATCGTAGTCTGAAAGCAACAAGGATTAGTCCACACTCTGTTACAGATTGTCTCTTCTTGATATTCTCTCTGATATTCCCAATTTCATTTCGCTTTAGGGCTTCGTAAGACATACACAATGAATATGTATTGTTGAGTATATGTTTGGCATACTTCAAGAAAATCTCGACGCAGATCTCTTCTCCCTTGGCCTCCTCACGTATGCCTCCAGACAAAAAAGCATGATTTATTTACTATGTCAAATAGAATAACATTTTGCGTGCAATGTTTGTTTTTTAAGTGTATTTTCTTTTTCAAGTTAATCGAACAAAAAAATGTTTTACAAATTGGCTTTTAATAATATTAGGATATCAAAACGGACCTATTTGGAGTTGCGTTAATTTTACAACCTAAGTTTATACTTTGATATGTAAGATGACTTTACTTTTATCCCATTTTATTTGAAGAGTTAAAGTGTATAAATCTATTGTTTCAGTTCGTGTTTAGAACTATAGACATCGAACTAAATTTAACATATTACTAGCACTTGCATCGATAGGAGGTGCAAAGGAATCGCCAATAGGTGTTTGAGTGGAAAATGTAAATGAATCTTGACATTCTCAAAGTTACTGTATAATAGTTTATATATAGAAATATGTGTAACCGTTGTTGATAGTGGTGTACTACTTTTTGGTAAACCAATGCAGTTATGTAATCCAATGACATTAATTTTTTAAGGGTGGGGAGAAAATTTTTGAAAGTACATTTGTTGGTGGTTGTTACTGCAGTTTTTGCATTGTCTACTGAATGCAAAAGATTTTGTTGCTTAATATGCATGTCAGGCTCTTGAAATTGGCTCATTTTAGTTGTTTTCTACAAAAGACAACTTGATCTTAATAGAATTTTGCAAAAAGAACGAATTTTAAAATTTGAATTAAATCATATAGGTAGAAGCAAAAGGTGAAATTGAAAATTTTGTAACAAGAAAATAAATAAAAAATTCATGCACTATTGTGCAATAAATGAGTAGGGGAAATGTGACAAAGATATAGTTGAGAGTTGCATACCTTGATTTGCTAGAGAGAGTTGTTGTAGGTGAGCTTCCTTTTTTTCCTTATAATTTTATATGGAATTATTTTGCATTATGGATTATCTCCCAAAGGAGAATAGCAACTAAATGCAAAGGTTATTTAACGACTTGACTATGGATATCGATGTGAATGTTGGGCATTGTGTTTCCATTCTGTCAATATAGATTGTTTCTTTCTGCAATGTTAGGCCTTGTGATTTGTGTATGGTTATAGCCTATGCCATTGCGAGTGGTATCTTCTATCAACTCCCTAGAGATACATGAATTATTGATATGCTTTTGGAATCTTCTTCATTCCATGCAGGGCAACTGTAATTATCGA
>MU226281.1:492387-552119 GCA_018584345.1 Thuja plicata | reverse complement strand
TTTGTACTCATTCTAACAAGTGTAGTACACTAATGAAATCCTTTCAAGAAAGGTGGGCTTAATCGTCCTATTGTAAATCTCATAACTGAGTGCACACTTAAATCAGTGTTGCTAAAGCTCTTAACAGAGTAGATCTTAACAGGTCTCCACCGTAATACTCTTAACAGGGTAGATCATCAGAAGTGATCAAATTGTAAGCCTTAACCGGCTCCCTTCCATTCTGCTGATAGTGAAGTTTTGTGGGTTCCATCCCCACCACAGTTTTTACTTCCTAACAGGAGTTTTCTACAATACCATATCTTGTGTTATGTGTTTATCAATTTCATGAATGTTTCTATGAATGATTGAAAACTATTAAAGATTGTGAACAAACAATATATACATAAGAAAGAATAACAGTAATGGTTGGAAAATCAAAATTGAAAGATTACTAATGATGAATTGTGTAAGGTGTTAAAAGTTTTAGAGGTACTGATTCACCCCTCCCCTCTCAGCACTACTTCCCATTAATTCCAACAATTGGTATCAGAGCTTTGGTATCTTCTTTGAAAAGTTTAAAGGATTAAGAGCAAAGATCTTACAATGGAGAAATACAAACTTGAAAAGAATATTGAGAACAAAAAGCTGGAGATACAGATGTTTTATGAATAGTATAAAGAAGCAAGAATCAAGATGAGAGAGTTGCTAGATGAAAGAAAAGGTATGGCTACCAGGAACAATGAAAAAGACTATCAAGAAGAAGAAATTCCAGATTTCTTTGAATCTTCAGGATCAAATGCAAGTAATACATCAGATACATCAGAAGAGAACATCACAAATCTAAAGGAGATCAATCAACATCTGACAAAGAAAATAAAGATACTGTAAATCGGTCAAGAGACCCAAATGGTAAGAATGATTGATGTGATGAGTTCTGCCCGACAAGCTGAAATAGAGAGAACACTTGCTATTGATGACAAAAGGAAGATTTTAGAGAAACTACAAGAAAAGGAAATAGAAATTCAAAGACATGCTGAGCATCACCATGATCTCACAAATTAGATTATCCTTATGAGTCAAGAAGCAAATAGAATAAATGTGGAACTCATTGAAAGAATATAGATTATCGGTGAACTAAGAGAATAAAATGAAAAGCTAAAGCATGAGGTTAGAATTCAACAACAACATAATGAGATTATCAGAAAGGTTGAAGAAAGCAATAAAAGAATGGATGACTTTCTTGAAGGACAACGAAGATTCAACAACAACAACGGTATAGGCTTTACCAAAAATGAAGAATCATCAAATCCAAAGAATGTCTATGAAAATCCAAGACCAAGAAAGCTATCATGCAAGCACTGTGGAAAGCAAGGGTGCACATCAAATATGTGTAGAGGTAAAATGAAAGGTACTCCTAAATCTACACCTACATCTTCATTCATAGGATTTTGTTATAAATGTAACAAGAAAGGACATAAAGCTTATGAATGCAAGAGAAAGATAGAAAAGCCAAAGAAGGAAACATACATGGACAAATACTATCCTACATGCAAGATGAATGGGCACACATCTGAAGAATGCTGGAAAAAGAAAAAGCAAGCACGGAATCCAAAAGGTAAAGAAGTTCCTTATCAACCAAAGAGAACCGAAATTCAATATGTATGGGATTACAACACTTGGACAAACTGTACATCACATGGTAGATATGGTCACATTGCTGCAAACTACATGAGAGCATGGACCAAAAGGTCTAGAGGCTGGTCAAATGCCAGAATGGCATGCTTACATTGTCATAAAGTTGGTCATCTCAAGAAAGACTGCAAAGACCGATTGACAGAAACAAGAACATATCCCAATGGAAACACCATTGAAGATATCTGGAGGGCAAGAGACAAAATGTGGATAAAATCTTCAAACAATAATGAAGCTGGGCCAAGCAATGCAAATGGTGACACCCCATCCAATGGATCCGGTGACACCACCAACTCTACTTGAGTTGAACAAGTAAGTATGGAACTGCACTATACCAAGTTATATTTTTCATCAGTTCCATTATACAAATTGATAGATAGTCAAAATCTGCATAATCCAAAGATGAATACTACTTTACTTGTTACTAATCTAAGAATGCAACACCGTCAGTAAACACTTACCAAAAATCATTGGTGAACACAATAATGAGTTGTTTACACTTACCAGAAATTATCGGTTAACTAGTAACCCGATGACCATCGGTAAGAAAGCAAAGTTTAGAAATGGTCGTGACAGAATACCAATATCCGTCGGTAAAATCAAAGTGGTTAACAACTACCTAAAGCATCATGTCTTCACCGATGATGATTTAAAACATTCTCCTTATGAAACCCATCTTCACATCTCGACGAGTTGTTGAGCATTTATTACAAAGACTTAGGTCAAAAAGTCTATAAATAGTCAACAAACAACTTCATTTTTCACCCGCGATTTGAAGAGAAAGCATAGCGAAAACCAAGAGATTGAAGAGCAGAAAGAAGAAGCATCTCGAGATCGATTCAATACACAGAAAATAGACTCTTCATCACTATTATGAATTGATGTAAGTACCAAAGGCACCGAAAGATCTTTGTCATTGTTTTGTCAAGAAAGCCCTAATTTTGAGAAAACCCTAAATACTTGAAAAACAATGGAAACCACATCAAGAACTGATAAGTTGAAGAATGAAAAGAAGAATGTGGTGAAACTGATCAAGAATAGCACATGTGTAGAACCCAAGTACAAAATCTATCCAGAAATTGCATCAAAACCTTATGAAGCCAACGCATTTTAAAAAATTCCGCCTAGGGTTTTGCTCATAGAAGATGTTAGGTCTTATATTCACTACAAGATTGTAGAAATAGGTGATCTTGAAATGGATGAAGCTTTCAAAAAGCTATGTGATGCCGAAGAAAAACTAAAAGAAGAACACAAACACTTGGAGGTCAAAGGGTTAACCAATGCCCTACATTTCCCGAGGGAATTCAAAACAGAATGGATTAGGTTAGTCTTGAGCAGAATGCATGACATCAAACTATGGCTAGACCAACCCAAACAAATAACCAAGGCTGTTCTTCACGCTGTCACTGGTTATCCAATAACCGACAAGCCTAGGGCACACAAGCATCCATCCATGAAAGACGTTACAAAACTCACCAATGCAAAAGGAGACAACAGAGGTCTCAAAGTGAACACAATCACCGATGAAGAGCTAAAATTTGTTGCATGTGTTATTGGGTACAAAATCTTTCAAGCCAACAGAATGAACATCATTTCTACAACAGCAGTAAGCACAACTTACAAGATTGTAACAAAAGGAATTCAGATGGATCTGTGTGAGATCCTATTGAAACAACTTCATGAAAATATGATCAAAATCAGGTTTGCAAAAACCAACACATGTAAGTTTGGATCACTTATCATGTGTACATTTTTCTATTTTCAAGAATACTTTCCTTCAATAGGAAAAGTTGTATGGGACACCACCAAACTGGTAACCCAATAGGTTAGTGAATTGATTAAGTCACTAGGAGACAACTTTGAGTCTGTTATGTCTCCTTACTTCCTTGAGTTCAAGGAAAAGATGATGGAAAGAACTAGGATTCCTGAACAACTAGTTGAAAAACACAAAGATGAGATATGTTTCATGGCAGACACAGACTACACATATCAAACCAGTTGTACCAAGAAAAAATTGGTTAGCACCATTAGACTATGAGATCACTATTGATCAAGCTACAAGTGCAATTGAGGCACTAATCAATGAGCCCTTTGATAAGAAACAGCCAAGGTTGGGAACATATGAAGAGGCCAAAGCAAAGATAAAACAAGGCCTAGAAGTCAAGAAGACTATAAAAAAGAAGGATAAAATGGTTAAGAATATCAAGAAGATTCTATCGGTCTCAGAAGAAGAGCAGGATCAATAGAAGGAAACCGATGAACAGGGAACCATCGGTGAAGAACTAGAAGAAAATAAATCAGATATAGAGGCTACTGAATCTTATACACCTCCATCTCCACCTCCTGCAAAGAAGTAAAGGACAAGAAGTCAAACTATTGCAACCGATCCCACACCACTTAAGAAAGGTCAAGTAAGGACCTATATGAGGAAGCAACCAAAAAAAAGAACAAGACAACAACCTCTCAAAACCACACCACCAAAGAAGAGAAAAATGTTTGTTAGGACAAAGGCTGACTTGGATGACACCAAAGATGATGAGCCAGATGTAGTAAAGAAGAACTTCAGAAATAAAATGGTAGATGAAGCTGCCAAATCAATTGCTACTCATGACACAATGACTGATAAAAAGATCAGACAATGGGATACATTGAATCCAGAGGATCAGAATAAAATGCAAGAGGCAGTCATAAAATCAATGATCAAGAGCAAGTATGCCCCTGCAGAATTTGTAAATCAAATACCTGAAGAGCTAGGTAAAAGGGTATACCAATAGTGTTCATATGCCTTGCAAATAGAGAGAGAAGCAAGAGAAAGAGTTCTTGTGAGACTGATGCCTCCTAAATCCAAAGTTGAAGAGATAAAAGAAGTACTAAAGAAACACTCAAGTAAATTTGTAGCCAAAATAAGGGCTTACAAAGTACTAGAGAACAAGTTTATAGAACTGGATTCAATGACAGAAACCAAATGGAGACATATCCTGGATCTATCAGCAGAGTCAACAAGTGTTGAGAAGAAATTACTTCTCACAAACACACCTCACAGAGAGGAGGAGACAGATAATGCAAGTCCTCAGCATATTACTCTAGACAATCAAGAAAGTGATGATGAGCCTATTAACTTAGTTACATGCATGGATGATAATATCCAAGATATCACTCACTATGATTCTGACAATGATCCAAAGAAGAAAGATGATGTAATATTTATCACACTTAAGGATCAACAAAGAGATCAAGTACTACAGACATCAGATGGTAAGATAGTTGACATTGATGATGAACAAGTGCAAGAAACCTCAATCATGCACTCAAAAGTGCAAGAACCTGCACAAGATATACAAAAAGATGAGGATGTCACTGCTGACAAGGCACTAACCAACGAGCAGGACACCAATACTAACAAATCCCAAGTCACAACTCAAAGTAACATGTCTTTCCTAATGAAGGAAATAAACATACTAGAGGGAAATAATGGATCAACTGAATAGGAAACAAGCACACCCAAAGACAAGGGTGATGAAGAAGCCAAAGGGACAATAGATACAATTGCAGAGCAAGCTACAACCGATGATTACAAAGATACATCTACTGATCAAAATAAGAAAGAAACTCAAAAGGAAACAAGGGACAAGCCTTCAGAGAAAGGTGAAGAAGGAAAGAAGGATGAAAAATAAAAGAAATCAGGAGCACATTCTGCAGAAACACCCAAGGTTAATGAAGAGATATCTTCACGTAACTAATAGGTGCCCACAGAGTAGAAGACATAAGATGCATCATCTATAAAACCTTCACCAAGTAATTCAGAATGAACAAATGAACTAGCTATGGCAGTTCATACATCTGCATCCCCTCAAATCTCAAAGAAGAAGAAAGGAAAGAATAAGAATCCAGTAACTCTAGATGAAATTATTGAGATTCCAGTCTGTGATCCAAGAACATTGGATCTGACAGCATTGACAAAATATGCAAAGCTCTGTGAAAGAAAAGCTATAAAAGACAAGCTAAAGAGAGTGGAAAAAGAGGCTAAGGTACTGTAAGTAGCAAGAAATATACTTCAACAGATTGTACCAGACATAGATATTGATCAAAAAGCTCCAATGATTGATCAACTGGTTATACTCACAGATGCAATAACATCTCAGAATACCGATGCTGAGAAGGCTATGGAAGAGAGACTTGAACAAAAGTATGAATTCAAGCTCGCAGAGAAAATAAGCCAGGAAGTGGCATTGAAAAAGGTCAAGCTATTTGAATTAGTAAGTAAAATTGATCCAATTATGTAAGTTGTTACCTTAATAAAAAAATTATGCACTTTAGATCTACTCACTCAGGAGTATACCGACAAGATAGCAAAAATAGATGTTGATCTTAAGTCCAGTGCACAGAATCTAGCCAACACAGAAGAAGCACTTAAATTGCACAATGAACAAATCATATAGGATAGGAAACAAAGACAGGACATTCAATTTGCAGAGATGAAATACATAGATGAGGTCAATGAGCTCCAATTTAAGCTCTTACCGACACTTACACTACTGCAACAAAATATGACACAGGCAAATACTCTAATTGCCATCCCTGAAATGTCTGTCCTAGACAACATTTATGATATGCACGCAAGACTAGAGCTGCAACACATGGCACTAGAACAGTTGAGAGAACAATGGGAGAAACTGCTGGAAGATATCAAAATTACCCATTCTAACATTTTTGACACATTGTAAGTTGCACATTTTTGTCACAATTTTGGGATATTGTAAGTTGTACATTTTTGTCATCGGTATCAAAGAAAGGGGGAATTTGATATGTACATAACCTTAGTTAAAAGGAGGAAATCATATGTATAGTGGAAGAAAGGGGAAATAATGTACATACAGAGAATAAATAGTATACATGTACATATACAAACACTATATCAATGCACACAGTAAGGGGGAGTCATATTATGACAAGGATATAAACATGGTGTATACATACCAAAAGAGTTTAGTATTATGCACATATTAGTTTTTGATACTAATGTCAAAGGGGGAGATTGAAGGCATTATATTTTGTCATTAGTATACTTAGAGAAAAACATGATCTGCACCATCGGTTTACTCTACACCGACAGACAGGGCATAGCACTATCTGACGCTAAGGTTACCCGACAAACATTGTTAAGTGTTGTCCGAAAACAAAAAGGTAAAAGATACCCGATGAGTAACAATAGTGCTACCCGACGAAACAACAAAGAGAGGAACCCAATAGATACAGGGAACCTGACGAACAGTTTAGTCAAGGAATACCGACAGACTGCAAGTTCTAATTGACAACCAAGAACCGACAGTTAGTTACATCTCGCAAAAAGTGGATCTGACTTTCCACATCAGATAAATCACTAAAGTTGTATTTATAGCTTCTTGATTTGCTTTTAAATCCATTATGTGTGGAGGAAGGAATGTAATTGTTATTGTTTTAATTAGTTTTACTATTTTAAAACATGCAAACTAAAGATCAAGGTGAAGTTGTAAACCTTGGATCTAAGAGTTAACATTGTAATATGTGAATTCCAAGATAGGTCAAATACTTGTATAAATAGATGCTCAATCCATTGAGAAAATGAGTTGATCAATGAAGATAGTAGCCATGAAGAGCAACTAAAGACCAGACAGAGAATTCATGCAAAAGAACACAAACATAATCAAAGCAATTTTCAAGAACAAAACAGAGGCTACCGACAAGTAGAGAAAAGGTATTCATCAATCACTTAAGGTGATATTATTATTGTAAAAGCTTTAATGGATCCATAAATCAACAATAGTAGATTGCATACAGTCAGGTCAACATTTGCACTCATTCTAACAAGTGCAGTACACTAATGAAATCCTTTCAAGAAAGGTGGGCTTGACCGTCCTATTGTAAATCTCATAACTGAGTGCACACTTAATTCAGTGTTGCTAAAGCTCTTAACAGAGTAGATCTTAATAGGTCTCCACGTTAATACTCTTAACATGGTAGATCATCACAAGTGATCAAATTGTAAGCCTTAACCGGCTCCCTTCAATTCTACAGATAGTGAAGTTTTGTGGGTGTCATCCCCACCGCAGTTTTTACTTCCTAACAGGAGTTTTCTGTGATACCATATCTTGTGTTATGTGTTTATCAATTTCATGAATGTTTCTATGAATGATTGAAAACTTTTAAAGATTATGAACAAACAATATATACATAAGAAAGAATAACAATAAGGGTTGGAAAATCAGAATTGAAAGATTACTAATGATGAATTGTGTAAGGTGTTAAAAGTTTTAGAGGTACTGATTCACCCCTCCCCTCTTAGTACTACTTCCCATTAATTCCAACAGTTTCCTCGACAACAAATTCATTGTATTATGAGTTATGTGTTTTCTGTTTATGTTCTTTTCATTGCAGTAATTATTTGGTTAAGTTGGAATTTACTAAGTTCATGTTTAAATTATTGTAATACTGATTCACCCCCTCTCAGTATTACATAATCCTAACAGTTGGACCCACAACCACTTAACCAATGAATTATGCATGTGCATTTATAAAAGGGTTAAGGTTTCACATCCTTGCGGGCCTAAATTACAATTAAGGAAAATGGTTGCGAGCTTGTGATAAAATGAATTGATAACCCATATTAATTAATCAATGAATAACACAGCTCGATAACATGGGGAGACAAGAGAAACATTACATTGCGCCATCACACGAGACCCACAACCTCTTAACTACCGAATTATGCACATGCATTTATAAATGGGTTAAGTTGTCGCGCCCTCGCAGACCTAAATTGCAGTTAAGGAAAATGGTTGCGAGCTTGCGATGAAATGAATTGATAACCCAAGTTCGATAAGTTGCAACCTCTTGACATTTTATGTGGGTTACTCAAAACTATTTGAAAATATATTGAAGAAGGAAGTGGTGGTAGGAATTATAGACACCCAAATCTGAAATGTAATTTATTTATTTAATTAATTACTCATCTTCTACAGTCTTAGGTAAATTAACTTATTTAATTTATCTAACATCCTTATCCTATTTAATTAAATAGACATTTATGTTTATTTAAATTAAATAATCAGTACCTATTCCTCTATAGTTACCCTATTAATTAAATAATCTACTTGTTTAATTAATTTCACCCTTTTATCAATCCTTCTAGATAATTTAATTAATCTAATTTATCTAATGTCCCAAATCTGTTTAATTAAATAAACCTATGTGTTTAATTAAATATTCCCTTTCTTATATTTTGAATTAAAATAAATCAAAATTTAACCCAAATCCCTCACCCACTTGCATTCCTAATCCCATCCCAATTGGGTAAATCCTCACATATATCTAATGAATCCTTATCCTCTGCTAACCCTCATCCACTTGTAAAATCCTAACCTACCCACTTGCCCCTTAAATAACTTGACTCGTTAGCCTGATCTCCTCCTAAATGTGTGCACATTCCTAAGTATGAGGATTAGGGAAGCAAAGTCCAACTTTGCTTCCTCCATCCCAGTCCTCACCCAAAGTTTCTTTAAGACCCTTCATCAATGCTTGAACTTTGGGGCATTTTGAGAGATAAATTCCATTTATGGCAACTCTCTCCCAATCCTTTCAACTACCTCCCATTAATGCACAAAAACCCTAACCTCCTCAACTCTTCTATAAAATCCTCCCATTTCCCTTCAATTTAGGATCCATATAATGCATCCATCTTTGTTATCTCATCTTTGATTCCAATCTATTATCATATTTGAACCAAAAATCCTTGAAATCATTATCAATTCTCCCATTATGCAAACTCATGCATTTTTTTTAGAGAAACCTAGCCACACTTGTGAAAATCCTTTGAATCTCTTTTTCAGGTTCTTCCCCCAAACTTGAGCAACTATGGAGAACTCTGATGTTGTTATGCTCTTAAATCCATGAGCATACATACCACAACACTATCATGGACAAATCGTTGAAACAAAAAGGCTACAATAGGGTTTTAAGTGGTTTTCTTTCTTGTTTATTTATTGTTTCTTTATGTCTAATCTTGATTTTTGCACTATTTTTGTGTTCTGAGCGTGTTTACTAGTTAGCTGCATTCCTTTGCACACATTTCCTTGCACATGGGAAAAATATAAGAAGTGACATAATGATTGATGCAATGTTGTTGTTTTTATCTAAAAATCATTCCCTTGCTAGAAAATCATTCACTTACGGCTCAACAGTTTGAGTGTGACATTTAACATGCTATAACCAAGGGAAAAGGCCACAATGATAGGTCTTGCAGCTATTGGGGTAGGTGCAAATCTTAGGATAGTTGTTGCTTATTTTTTGTAGTTTGAAAGTGTGAGCCATAGCTTAAATACAGGAAGGGAAAATGAAGAATGAGTTATGTGGGTTATCTGAGTTTGGGTTTTTCATGATTGGAAGGGAGTGTTTCTTTGTTTGAGCATTAAGGATGGAGCTTGTTGATGCTAAAGAGGGATTTTACTATATCAAGAAGGGGTTAGACCAACCAATTTTACAGGAGATATACAAGGATCGTGGTGGTTAACCAATTGATAGTACATTTTCTAATCAAAGAAATATTGAAATTGTCTTCGGTAACCGAAGAGATAATGAAAGCTCTGGACTTTGCTGAAAACTCTATCCACAGCTTGCAAATGCCTATGATCTCTCTGTAGACACAAAAGATGGAATTTTTGAGTCATTTTTTCTCCTTGTTCTGTATTTTTAAATCCATCTGCCATGAGGGAAGATGGTGAGAATTTTGACTCCTGGCATTTTATGCCTCAAAAACCTCCCATGTGCGATAATGGCATGGCTCAGAAGCCTGGTTGGATCATAGGCCTCGCAATAATAAGCATTCCATGGAATCCTCTAGATTCACTCAAGGACACAATCAAAGGTAATAACCTTCATTTGGATAATATCTTCTATCATCAGCAAGTGACAGTTGGTAACATAATATAAAAGTGATACTCTGGCCTTGTTGGGACCAATTGTACAGGAGCTATAAGAATGGGAATAGATCGCTATTTCACAAGAAAGCACAATCAAGGAATTGTGAAATAGCATCGATCATTATTACACATAAGGAAAATATGAACATCGTGAAATAGAAAAGAGACCACTATTTTGCATAATGATGTTTATAAACTTTGCGAGATAGTGATACATTTATGTTTTCCCAGACATAATACAACACTTCTGAATAATGAGGTGGCAACTCATTAAGTGAGATGACTCTGCTCGCACAAATGTTTTAAGACTTTTTATGAAGTCCGCATTGATTTGTATTAAATATTGACATGGAGCAACGTAGTGAAGTTTGTGAGCTGAGATAATTGGGAAGCCTAATCAGTTCAAAGCTCGAAGGGAGAAGTGTCTAATGCAGTAAGTGAGCTTTTTGAACTTTATGTCTATTGCTTCTTAAATTAGCAGTATGCATAGGAAGAAGAAAGAAGTAATATTAGGTGATATTGTGATTCACCCACCTCAATATATACTGTTGAAAGTGTTACCTAATTCACAAGACATAGGCATCAAGATTTTGTTCTCAAATGCATGGGTGGGGTGTGGAGACTCCATTATCCCAGTTCATGGTATGTCTCTTTTATGGTCTTTTTAATGCAAAAATAAATGAAATAATCGCACTTTGTAACCCTTAGATGTTGGATAAAACTAAGGTAATTATCTCCAATGTGTTTATTGATGTCAAATTAATAGGTGCCCTAGTGACACATTATAAACTTGAGATTAGGATGGCGAGGAGAATAGACAGGAACCCATTCTGAATCATTTCAAAAGATATGATACAGTAATGTTTTGGGTTAAACACTTAGGCCCTCACCAAAATAGATAGAGAGAAGTTTCCTCTAGACTACGAGAGAATGGTTAAGAGTATGGGTTTAAAGGAGGTGAATCTCTTCATGTGTAGGGGTTATAAAAGTAAATTGGTCTAGCTAACTGGTAAAACCCCTTTTTCAACAAATGATTTCATGCATTTATTTTAGAGGACATATTGGGGATGGGGGAAAATGTTTGGAGAAGAGAATAAGTATATAATTTCCTTTGACCTCATGTACATGTCCAAACACTCACATATTTCGCAAGAGTTTGACATTGCTTCAGAGCTATAGAAAATTCTAAATAAAGAATTGAGTAAGTGGAAGGAGACTAAAAAATGTAAACATTACTCTCCACTCTGTCATCTCCTTTTGTTTCAAAATAATATCGTCTTCAATAATTCATTAAGTTTGACTACTATGGATGGTCGGGAAACTAGATTACTAGTTCAGTTGTGGGGCAGAACCTGGAATAAGCACATTAAAGATGGCAACTACAACTTATTCCTTGACAGGTTTGTGGTATGGATTATCAGAGCAATATGAGGGGTTATAGTAAGAATTCCTCCCAAGATCAGAGAAATTTTAAGGTCGAAAGAAACTAAACCTGATAAAGAGTTCACACATAATTTTGAAGATTGGATTTGTAAAGAAGATCATACTATTTTTCGGGTGTATGGATGGAGACAAGATCCTCACAAACTCCATGTTTTGTAGTAGAAAGAATAACATTCATGGATTTTATGTGAAAGATTTTATGGTTTGAAAAGGAATTAAATGCCTCAAGAAAGAAAGGAACCTTTTTGCCTAATGTGACTAGATTTGCAGGGTTCTCTATAGGCTCTAAAACTCTAGTGAAATTGCAAGAATGTTTACAATCTTATCGTATGGAGAGTGTGAAGTCAAGGAATTATGACCCTAAAATTCATATTAGGTTCATAATAAAAGATTATAGGCATTCTCTTTATTTGTTGGAAGATATTGCAAGAAAATTCCAATATGTCTAAGAGATTCATCAGAGAGGGGAACAAGGTGAAAGCCTTGTTAAATTGAAAAAGGAAAGGGTTATGAGGGGGTTTCCTAAGTTCCATAGTGAGGAAGATAATGAGGTCTTGAGGATGGAATTAAGCATCCAAAATTTTGTTAAACTACAGGGGAAGAGTACTGATACATCATAAGTAAATGTTAAGCTTCCTCCCAAAAGGCCTAAAAAACTAATTATTACAGATACAGATTTTGATTCTTCTCCACCAAAGAGGTCCAAGGTCGTTAGGCCACCATCTTCTATCCCATGTGAGCCATCAGAAGGAAGAGGTGCTACTGACGATATTGCATCCACTTTGAGGGATATGAAGCAAGCTAAGAAAGCATGACCTTCTTCCCCACCCTCAGTGTATCAAGAAGAAGTACATGGATATAAAGCACATATGCATGAGGATGAAGACCCTATAATTGTTGGGGATGAAAGGGAAGAAATCTCTATCATTTTTATTTAGAAGGATGAATTCATCCATTCCCAGGAGTTCAAGGACTTTTGGATTCAAATGAAATGAAGGACTACAAAGAAAAGAAGCAAACTCGACTGATGGGAGTAGAGGAGTCTAAACATGAGGAAATTGTGAATCATCTACTTAGGGAGTTTAATTTGGATAATGTGGATTGCACTATGGAAGATGCTAGAGATATGTTGAGGAAAGGTGTTATGTTGCTAGTCCTTGGTCTCACCTTGAAAGAAATTTTTCTATTGGATCAAGTAAAAAAGAAAGAGGATCCTAATTTATTTGTTGAGCTTGATAACGAGGACAAGATCATTGTATCAAGATAGAATCCTAAGACATAAACACTTTCCACGTGGGTAAGCTTCAAAGGATCTTATAAACCAAAATTGTTTGATTTCTCTAGGGGTGTCGATGGCTCAACTATTGTGAAAACAATGGCTAATACTAACCCACTTATCTTTGCAAGTGAGTTGGTGTTTAGGGAAATGTTTAACAAGGACCATATCAAACACATGAAAAATGAGCTGCAACAATCCATGGATAGACAGGTAGAATTGAACAAGGTGATAAATGAGCTCTATCTCAGATTGGAAGAACAAGAGAAGGAAATTCAAAGATTAAAGGGAACTAATCAGTCTCGGGCCCTTGTGATTCATAGTAGTACTTTGAGAATACCTTTTGACGAGCAAAAAGCTAAGTCCCAAGGAGATATAGGAGAGATGATATCTACCATAAAAAATCAATAACTTCCAGTGGATTTATTTTTTATTTTAGAACAAATCCTCTCCTTTCGAGTAAAGCTTTTAATCAGCAAGTGCAATAATGTGTATGAAGGATATTGCTCACTGAATGTGATGTCTAATAATTTCAGGAAGAATAAACCACTGTTACATGATTTGGCAAGAAGATGGAAACCCTCTTCCTTTTAAATAACCTATATTTGTGATATCATACATCGAGATCCTGATGCTCCTGCTAACATTAAAGAGACTAAGGAAATCATTGATTATGTGTTTGAGGAGTTGGACTACATTGCACATGAGGAAGGTAGGATTAAAGATATATTGTCATCATTCAACACCATCAAACATTAGATAATTCTTGAATTTATAGATAAGGAGGGATGCATTAAAAGCTTAGAGGAATGGAAAATTGAATACCATAACATGGTCCCTAAAATTATTGAACATTTGAAGGAAGACAAGAGTTTTTCCATGGACAAATTCAACATCTTCCTCAATAGATTCAATGTCCTGGATGATAGATTCTCCAAATTCATAAATGAATCTCGAGCTATCACTGGGAAAAGATGGAAGGAGTATCTCCTCAGCCTTCCTAATAACTTGTATTTTCAATCGTCATCACTTGCACAAATTTCAAATTGGGTCAAAGAGTACTTGGGACCAGTTGCAAGATCATAAAGTGAATGAAAGTGTTCAACTGAATTTTCCACGTGCAACATAAGTTGTTTCTTTTTTTGTTTGTTTTGTCTTGATTGTAAGTTTTTGTTTTCTCTTGGTCAATTAGGATTAGTATTAGTTTTGAAACATCATGGGAATGTAAATGGTTGGAAGCTTGTCACTTTCCTTAATTTTGGAGGGGAAACCACAATCATGGTAGATATAAATTAGATTCGACTAAAAGAAAACTATCTCAATTGTACTTAATTTTTTATATCAATAAAATTTAACCTAGTTTTCTTGCGCAGATGGATGCAAAATTGTGTTTTATATCATTGTTGAATCTTTTCCCTTTGTTATAATCAATTTCAGCATTGATTATCACCTTCAAAACTTGTGTAGATAGGTAGATTACTTAAATATAACTATGAAGAAATAAGTAGCAATTATGAAGTGTTGTCCTATTGCTACTTATTTGGTTGGTTCCTTTGTAAGGATTAAATTCAATCAGACAGATTGGTGTTCAGAGTTCAAACTTGTTTTTCATTAATAGGATTAGGTGATTGATGATATATTTGCAATAAATACAATTTTTTTTCTTTTAGAGGAGTACATGGTGATTTCGTGAGGCTCTGACTCTTTGTCCAATTGGATAAGGGACTAGAATTTATATATCTAAAGAGTGAGAATATTTTCTGAATTAATCATTTCCTTTCAAATCTAGTTTGTAGGAAGTAGTAATAAAGTAGATAGCAGAAGTTGTTTGTGTAGTGAGCATTCATAAAGGGATCATCTCATCTTTGTTCTTGTATTTTAAGTTCATGCCATTTTGAAATTTAGAATCAAGATAGAACTTGTATTTTCATCTGCTATTAAAGGCATCGACTTGGGAGAAAGTTGGTGAAGAGGTTTACCCACCTAGGTCTTGCAGAGCCTAAAGTGTAGAGGGTTTTAATCAGGTTGGATTGACCCTGTCAGTTGGCCAAATATTCCAAAGAGTTTAAGAATAAAGCTTGGCATGCTTTCAGAACTTTCCAATCTCTTGATTTGGGAGCCAACAAATTAGTGACTCTACTGGGGACTGTATTATTTTTTCCATTTTTTCCTCTCATCAAGAGAGGTGGCGACACTGGTAAATAAAAGAAGTACAAGAGTGGTCATATGATTATCTATGAAGTCACAAGAAATAATCTGAGACACCTAAGTTGAAAATTCATAATTGTACTAGACAATATGGATGACAGAGGGTCACTGTTTCAAGAACAGTCATTTCAATATGCAAAGCTCCCTCAAGGAAGGAGAAATAATAATGGCACAAATATGAGTTCTTTTGAAAATAACCAAGATTAGGGTATACCTCTTATAACTCGAAGGGACATGCAAGTCCAAGCAAAATATGAAATACTTACAAGGAGATTGGGTCATAGATCTAGTTTTGGAGATGAATATAGAAGAAATTATGTCCCCTTGGATTTGCTTCAACATCCTCGAGTACTCATGGGTCTTAGGCATCTCAGAGAAACACAAATAGAAAAGGAAAAGAGTTTCAAGATAAAGTATGTGATTTATTTCTATACATTCATAATATCAAAGATAATAATGTTGTCTTACCTCAACATTATCTACAGCCGATTGACCAATTGGATAATCTATCTTTTGATCCTCACGGTAATCTTGATAAAAGGCCCGAGGATCATAATGGAAAAATGGTCATGAGGATGGAAGAGAAGAATAAATGGGTAATTATAGGCCACCAATGAATCAAGGACACCCACAAGAATATAACCCTTGAAATGTCTAACATCCTCCCCTTGCTACCTGTAACCAGCACAACATGAGGCCCGCATATAATCAGCAAGGACCCATATATAATAATTAGTTTCAACCTGCTCCACCATGTTACAATAATTTGAAGGGACAATACCAATATGTCCCTCATCCATTACCCTTCACAAGAGGACCAATGAATGCCAATAAGTAGAGGCATTTTTATTTCACTAGAATTCTAGGGGCCCCTCATGATATTCTAGGTGATTAGAAAAAGGTTCTACCTAAGTTTGATGGTAGTAATTGTGAAATAGGGGAAATTCATATCAGAGCTTTTGAATATGCTATGGAGAATAATAAGGTTTCCCATGAAGATGCCTAAATGAATTATTTTGTTAATTATTTGATAGAGGATGCAAGGGAATGGTTTAGAGCATTGCATGATTATTCAATTAACAGTTGGTTGGAACTAAAAATAAGATTTTTTGAGGAGTTTGGTGATCATAAAAACCCTTCTTTTGTTCTCCATGAGATAACGAGTGTAAAGAAGGAATAGAATGAAGTTTTATAATAATTCAATAAAAGATTTAACAAACTATTATACTGAATACCTGCACATATGAAGCCAACTTATGAATGTTACTTGGTGTTTTACATAGACACAATTGATAGTAAAACCAATCGTGAGATCAAATCTAGAAACCTAAGAAGTTTGCAAGATACATTGAAAATTGATTTGACAACTGAAAATAATAGAAAAGATATAGGAAAAGTGGGTAAGAGGGATGATACTAAACTTCACAATCCTTGAATTCCTAAACAGAACAAGGAAGAAGATAAGTTAGACAAGGCTATAAATATATTGAAGGATCTTTCACAAAAGGCTGAAAGGAATGACAAGCCTAGAAATGATAGACCTTATTTTAATAAACTAAGGCTACATGATATACCTTAAAATACTTCATGGAAGGATGACAAACCTGAAATATCAATGTGATGTATGGATACGCTAGATCCCCTCAATAAGCAAAAAAACCACATGGTTAGTGAAAATATTTGGTGTTTGGCTTGTAATTTTCCCCATTCACCTTACAATGTGTGGTTGCGCAGAGCTTAGAACATGACCCTCTAGAGGAAGGTGAGTTTGATCCAAATCAAACTATAAATACCTTGTTAGCTCAGAATTTTGGGGTACTAGATGATTATGATTCCTTGGAGGATGGTCAAGAAGTAGATGTAAATTTTCAGAGGTATAGGCAGGCATGCTTCATGGAAAATGAATATTTTGATGATGAGGATGTCTTCCCTAGAATAAGACAACCTACTGAGGAAGAAATGAGGGATCTTACTATCACAATAGTTTCTCAGGCTAGGATCAATTACAAGTTGAGAAATAGAACAATCAATGATGAATAGGGAAAAATCGTAGGGATGTCTTCAAAAGGGCAAGTAACAAGGCTAGAGAAAAATAGGGCACCTTGTCTAAAACCTGCAAAAGGAAAGGATAAATATGAACCCAAACTTGTCAAACCTCAAAAGGTGCGTAAGGAAATTGAACTAGAAAATCCAATTGTAAACATCCCGCATATTTGTTTTGATATTACCAACGCTCTGTCACAAATGAAGGTGTCAGTTCATTGTTAGAAATGATGAAATTACCATAGTATAAACTTAGTGCAATGAGTTTAATCAACAACGTACCTAAGAATCAGAAAGATGCCAAAAATAACACGGTGGAGGAACATGTTTTGGAAGTTTACATTGGTACTACTTTGAGAAAGAATCCTTCCTAGCTAAACCCCTTTTATATGACTCTTCTTATTAATAAAAAGTTGGTTAAAAAATGTATGATTGATTCGAGAGCTGCTATAAACATCATGCCACATGATGTTATGAAAGATTTGGGCATGAATGTTGATACCACATCTGGAAAATGTTATGCCATGGATAACAAGTTAGTTCTAGTGGTTGGTATAATGAAAGATGTCAAATTCAAGATTGTCGAGTGTCCAGAAGCTACATACAAAATTGACATTATTGTTGTATAAGTATCTCCCAATTATGGTATTCTTCTATCTATACAACTGAATAGATTGGTTGGACTACATGTTCAACTTTATTTATCTTTTTCTACCATCCCAGTGAATAGAAAAAAATTTAAAATAGATAGGGAGTCAAGATCCTCTTATATCATTGAGAATTTAGACCCAAATCAATTGACATACTTTTGTCATTCAGACATGGAAAATTTCAGAGTTTAGGTTTCTCAGCCAGAGGTCATAAACACTGATCCAATTAGGATACATGTAAAAGAGAGTCAGGGTCAAATTTGGAGAAAAAAAATGATGGGGCATGAAACAAAGATTGGAATGGGGCAAGAATTGTGTTTATATCCCCTTCTGGTAAGGAATTTGAAAACTCCTTGTTGACCTTTTGTTGTACAAATAATGTTGCAGAGTATGAAGCATTGCTACAATGGTGAATTTTGCTCGCAAATATGGAAATAGATTGCTAAGTGTTTTTGAAGATTCAGAGTTGATTATCTCCCAAGTAAGGTCAAAATATAATACTCAGAATGAAAGAGTAAAAAAGTATAGAAATGAGGTGTGGGATACAATCGAATTATTTGATGCTTTCTCAATAGATTGGGTAGACATATCACAAAACATCATGGTCGATTTCCTAGCCAGTATTGCCATCATAACTAATGATGCTACTTTCGATGGTTTGTCTATGATAGAAAAAAAAACTAGGCCTTCGATGACAGGAAATATATGTAATTGCAATTCTTTGAAGATGATGAATATTTATTGAGATTCATTTTTTATGCAGAGCAATGGGGCTTAGCAAACTTCTGTTACAAAACTTGTCAAAATGCACTAAATGTTGTGACAAACCACAATGCACCAAGTGACTTGAAAGTGTCAACCAAAGAAATCAGCCCTCCCAATGGCCTACAATGGCTCTAAGGGTCTCTACTTTCCCAATACAACTAGGACAAACCACTTTCAAAGTTTCAAATGCCCAACTTATTGGCAATCCCCAAATACTGTCCTAATAGTCTTTAGCAAGAATTTCCAAAAGAATCATAAAAAAATTAGGGTTTCAGACACCCATTAGGCTTCTTCATAATATACCTAAAAACCCAACACCAAGTGTTTTAGACCAAATCACCTTATTGTCCAACTGTGATTGTCTTTAAGGGCTAATTACCCCACTTTTACAAAGAAAACCTATCAAGGCCTTAATCCCTAACCTTGGATATTTCAATGGAGTTATAAAATGACTTAAATTAATGGAATATGCAACCAATTTGAACCTATTGGATTCCCACACAAAAGACCCAAATTGCTCCCAAAAACCCTTCAAAACTAGGGCCTACTCAATGTCGTCCCTCCTAATTCAATCTCAACCAAAAAAATGGTTGATTAACCATATCACAAACATATATTAATGGAATCTAACATAAAAATGTGCCCTCCTTTGACATTAACTCTTGCTGCTACACCTTAGCCTCAATATTGGTGCTCCTTCCACCAACCAAACAATGTGATCACCCCTCCATTAAATAATTTCTGCACACTTAGTATTAGTGGTGTATACTACAGTTCAGAGTATGGCCATCCAATGAGAAACATACCATTAATAATTATAGAATGGCCATGATTTCAAGAAACACTCAAAACTATTAAGAACAATGCTAAATCCTTAGGTCTGTCAACAACAACTAAAGGAAAATGAGATCAGTTATACCTCTGATCACTCACATGGGTTGAAAAGTGTCTGATCCTTGTAGTCAATGCATCCAAATTCCATATTAACACAATAGGCTTACTCAACCATGCAAAAACACAAGGAGATTGCTGAAAAATCTAGTTTTATTGAACACAGTCCGCACATTTTCTTTCTCATTTGTACTACTCTTTCTCCATATTCCACATCCAAGCTATACCAGGTGTTAATAATATTTTAAAATAATTTCAATTGGTTTTCCATGCTTACAAAATCATTAAGCCTTCTAAACATAATTTCCCTCCTAATTGGCATTAGCCGTTAGGATTCAAATATTTGAATTTCTTATTCTTATTTAATTGCTTTTCTAAGCATTTTATTCTATCAAATTTCATCCTTTAATCCCTAAGGTATTACCCTATCTATATTGACTCCTTTAGGCACTATTGGCCCCTATTAAAAGGGATTTGGTCCTAAGGTCCTTATCAGGACGAGGACCATTAGGGCATTGAATCAATACATTGTATTCATTATTACACCATGTCATTATTGGCTTTAAACATTCCAATTGATTTTATTTAATGCCTTATCACCTTCCAAGGTGTCTTGTGTCTTCATGTGACCATGTGATTTTCTAGGTTCCCCTACACCGTAATGATGCTACTTTGGATGGTGTGTCTGTGATAGAAATAAAAACTAGGCCTTTGGTCCCTGACAATATATGTAATTGGAAAGTCTTTGAAGATGATGAAGATTTGTTGAGATTACTTAAATTTGAAGAACAATATCAAAATTAGGAGGTTTATTTTAATGTCATTGTAGAAAACAAAGATGGGAATGAAACTCTATTTGGTAAGAATATTGTACAATTAAAAACTAATAAGATTCATAGAGGATTGGTAGCTCTTGAAATAAATTTTGAAAAGGAATATCAAAAAGAGAAAAAACCCCTATCTCCTGATAGTGAGGATATTGAAAGGGTAAATCTTGGTACTGATGTGGCACCCAGGGAAGTTTTTGTTGGTAGAAAACTTACACCAAAGATAAGAACTGGATTGGTAGCATTGCTAAGGAAATAAAAACATGTGTTCGCATGGTCTTATGATGAGCTGAAAGAATAAAGAGAAGACCTTTTCCAGTAGGAGATGTCACTTAAGCCTAACTTAAAGTCATTCAAGTAGAGGAAGAGGCCAATAAATCCTACACTAGAACCTAAATGAAGGAAGAATTGATGAAGCTCAGTAATGGTGGGATAATTAAGCCTATCATGCATTCTACTTGGGTGATTAATTTGGTTCCAGTAAAAAAATAGATTGGTGATATTAGGTTATGTATTGATTTCATAAACTTGAATATGTCATCACGTAAGGATAACTATGCATTTCCTAACATGGAGGCTTTGTTACATAGAGTTACGGTAAAAGAATTACTATCCATGATGGATGGCTTCTTGGGTTATAATCAAGTCAAGGTGAGAGAGAGTAAACAATACAAAAGTAAATTCACTACCCCATGGGGAACTTATGTTTATGTAAGAATTCCATTTGGACTGACAAGTGCAGTAGCCACTTTCCAGAGGGATATGGATGTTGCAATCGAATAATTGATAAATGTTGTCATGGCAGTTTATCAAGATGACCTTATAGCCTATTCAAAAAAGGTTGATGAACATTGTAAGCACTTGGAGAAATTTTTTCTTAAAGCTCTGGAATATGGGATATCTCTATATCCTAAGAAATTCCATTTTGGAGTGACTGAAGGAAAGCTGCAAGGGCATGTTGTGTCTAAGGAAGGGGTAAGGATCGATGCTGAAAGGATTGCTGATATTAATAGAATACCTATCTCTAAATCAATGAAAGTAATCCAATCATTCTTTGGCCAGGTTAAATTCATTAGGAGATTCATATAAAACTTTTTAGAGATAGTTAAACCTATCACAAAGATACTGAAGAAGGGAGAAAGTTTGGATTGGACAGATGAAACTATTAATGCCTTTGTAAACATTATGAGAGAAATTAAAGAGGCCACTGTGTTGAAATCCCCATATTTATCTAAACCCTTCCAGATATTTTCTTTTTCTTCATATCATACCATAGCAACGACGATGTTGTAGAAGAATGATCAGGGACATGAACAACCTATTTCATTTTTTTAGCAAAACCCTACAAGCTGCAAAATTAAAGTACAAAATTATTGAAAAACATGTGTATGCACTAGTTAAAGTGGTAAAATATTTCAGACCTTACTTGGTAGGAGTAGAAGTAATTGCATATGTATCGAATACTATAGTGAAGGATATTTTCAGACAATCTGAGGTTACTAGAAGAAGATGCATATGGATGAATAAAATTCAGGAATTCAATATCAACATCTAGATTACCAAACTGGTGTGAGGTCAAGGGTTGGCAAAGCTAATGGTTGAGTCAAATCTGGAGGTTTCCCAAGTAAATCATGTAGAGTTAAAGGATGTTATTACAAGTATTGAGAGATTCCCTTGGTAAAAAAATGTTGTTTATTATATCAAGCATATGAAATGTCACGAGGAGTTGAATGATAATAAAAAAAAGGTCTTTGAAGTTGAAATCATCTAGGTATGTACTTATTGAAGGAGATCTTTATTGAAGAAATTATGAAGGGGAACTAATTTTTTTCTTAGAAAAAAATCAAGTTGGAGAAGTTATGAAGCAACTACATGATGGTGTATGTGGTGGCCATTTTTCATCAAAAACATTTACTCACAAAATTTTGAAAGAAGGTTATTATTGACATACTCTATTTCATGATTGTCATGAATATGTAAGGAAATGTGAGTCATGCCAGAGATTTTTAGAAAATTGAAATATTAAGGAGCACTTCCACTTAGACCTTTTCAAATAGAGGAGCCTTTTCAAATGTGGGGTGTTGATTTTGTTGGTAAAATTCATGACAAATAAAGTGGAGGACACAAGTGGATCCTAGTGGCTACTTAATATTTCACTAAGTGGGTGGAGGTAATACCCACTAGGTAGGCCACCAGAAAAGTAGTGACAAGTTTTTTTATGGATGACATCTTGACCAATATTTAGAGTTCTATGCAAATTGATTACAAATAATAGGATGTGTTTCAGATCTGAAGAGTTTGTGGATTTTTGTGACAGCTATGGGACTGCAGTTTCTTATGTGTCTTCTTATTACCCCCAGGGAAATGAAAAGGTTGAATCAAGCAATAAAAATATATTAAAATCATCAAGAATATGCTATCTAGTAATAAGAGGGCATGGGATTCCACATTATCATTGGCAATATGAGTTGAGCGGGTAACATTTAAGAAGTCTATTTGTTGCTCCTACTTTAAGTTAGTGTATGGGAAAAGGGAGAGGTTACCATTGAACAATATGTTACCTTTTTATAAATTTGTTGTACATGAGGGTATTGATGATGTAAATTATATGAGTATCATATTATAAAAACTAATTGAACTAGATTAAAATAGAAGAAAAGTGTGAAAGCATAATAAAAAAATATAGAAGTAGTATTAAAATTTGCATGACAAAAGGACCACTGATAGGGTCTTTCATGAAGGATAATGTGTGTTGAAGTGGAATGCAAAAGACCAGGATAAAGGAAAACATGTAAAGTTAGAATCCCTCTGGGATGGTTGTATGTGATTATGAGCAAAGGGAGGAGAACACTCTTATTATCTGTAGAACACTTCTGGGGAAATTTAGAACGTACCTGTGCATGGGCAATTCCCAAAGTATTTATTCTCTTGAAGACAGAGAATATGCTCTCATGTATAGTAGTATATTGTTTTCCTTTTTCTGTTTCTTTTTTTTTTTGTTTTACTATGTTGGTGATACCAAGGATGGGCATGCTTTCCCAGAGATACTTCATGGATTCTTGCAGGTATTCAGAAAATATCTCATCCATAAATAGAGCTACTGTTGGGACCAATTGAATATGAGCAATAAGAATGAGAATAGATCGCTATTTGACAAGAAAGCACAATTAAGGAGTTCTAAAATAAAGTTGATCGCTATTTCACATAAGGAAAATATGAACATCATGAAATAGCAAAGAGACCGCTATTTCACATAATGAGGTTTTGAAGCTTTGCGAGATAGCGATACATTTATGTTTGCCCAGATAGAATGACAACTCATTAAGTGAGATGACTCCGCTTACACGAATGTTTTAAGATTTTTTTTATGAATTTTGCATTATTTTGTGTTAAATATTGACACGGAGCGATGTAGCAAAGTTTGTGAGCTGAAACAATCAATTATCCTAATCAGTTCGAAGGGAGAAGTACCTAAAACAGTAAGTGAGCTTTTCAAACTTTTTGTTTATTGCTTCTTAAATCGGTAGTATGCCTAGGAAGAAGAAATAAGTAATTATAGGTGATAGTATGATTCACCCACCTCAATATACATTGTTTAAAGTGTAACCTAATTCACAATACATAGGCATCAAGGGATTGTTCTTAGATGCATGGCCAAGATGTGGAGACTGCATTATCCCAGTTCATGGTAAGTCTCTTTTCTGGTCTTTTTATGCAAAGAGAAATGTTAGAATCTCACTTTGTAACCCTTGGAGATTGGATATGGCTAAGGTAATTATCCCCAATGTGTTTATTGATGCTGAATTAATTGGTCCCCTAGCAACACATTATAAACCTGAGACTAGGATGGTGAAGAGAATAGACAGGAAGCCACTCTCAGTCATTTCAAAAGATATGATATAGCAGTGTTTTTAGTTAACCACTCAGGCCCTCACCAAAACAGACAAAGATAATTTTACTCTAAACTACAAGATTATGATTAAGAGTATAGGTTTTAAGGAGGTGACTTTCTTCATGTGTAGGGGTTATAACAGTAAATTAGTCCAACTAACTGATAAAGCCCCTTTTTCAACAAATGATTTCATGCATTTATTTTAGAGGATATATTGGGTTTGGGGGGAAATGTTTGGAGAAGACCATAATTCAAAAATACCCATTGACCTCATGTACATGTCCATGAGGACCTAACACTCACATCTTTCGTAGGAGTTTGACATTGCTTCAAAGCTAGAGAAAATTCTACATAAAGAATTGAGTGAGTGGAAGGAGACTAAAAAGTAAACATTAATCTCTACTCTATCATCTCCTTTTTTTTCAAAATATATTTTCTTCAATCATTCATTAATATTGAGTACTATGGAGGGTTGGGGAATCAGATTACCAATTCAGTTGCAGTGCAAAACCTGGAATAAGCACAATAAATATGGTAACTACAACTTATTCCATGAAATTTTTGTGGTATGGATTATCAGAGCAGTAGGAGGGGGTATAATAAGAATTCCTCCCAAGATCAAATAAATTTTAAGGCTGAAAGAAACTAAACCTGATGAAGATTTCACACATGATTTTGCGGATTGGATTTGTAAAATAGATCATACTATTTTTTGGGTGTATGGATGCAAACAAGCTCCTTACAAACTCCTTGATTTTGTATAAGATAAAATAGCATTCATGTAATTTATGTGGCATATTTTATGGTTTGAAAAGGAATTAAATGCCCCAAGAAAGAAAGGAACCTTTTTGCCTAATGTGACTAGATTTGCAGGGTTCTCTATAGGATCTAAAATTATAGAGAAATTACATGAATGTTTACAATATTATAGTATGGTCAGTGTGAAATCAAGGAATTATGACCCTAAAAATCATATCAGGTCTATGATAAAAGATTATAGGAATTCTCTTGATTTGTTGGAAGATATTGCAAAAAATTGCCAAGATGTCTCTGAGATTCATCAGAGATGGAACAAGGTGAAAGTATTGGTTGAATTGGAAAAGGAAAGGGTTATGTAGGGGTTTCCTAAGTTCCATGGTGAGAAATATAATGAGGTCTCGAGGATAGAATTATGCATCCAAAATTTTGATAAATTGTAGGGGAAGAGTATTGATTCATCAAAAGTAAAGGTTAAGCCTCCTCCCAAAAGGCCTAGAAAACTAATTATTGTAGACATAGTTTTTGATTCTTCTCCACCAAAGAGGTCCCAGGTTGATAGGCCACCCTCTTCTATCCCATGTGAGCCATCATAAGGAAGAGGTGACACTGACAAGATTGCAACCACATTGAGGGCTATAAAGAAAGCTAAGGAAGCAAGACCTTCTTCCCCACCCTCAGTGTATCAAGAAGAAGTACATGGCTATAAAGAAAATATGCAGGAGGATGAAGAACCTATAATTTTTGGGGATGAAATAGAAGAAATCTCTATCAGGTTCATTAAGAAGGATGAATTCATCTATTATTAGGAGTTCAAAGACTTTTGGATTCAAATTAAAATGAAGGACTACAAAGAATAGAAGCAGACTCGACTGATGGGAGTAGAGGAGTCTAAACATGAGGAAATTCTGAATCATCTCCTTAGTGAGTTGAATTTGGATAATGTGGATTGCACAATGAAAGACGCTAGAGAGATGTTGAGGAAATGTGATATGTTGTTGGTCCCTGGTCTCACCTTCAATGAAATTTTCTATTGGATTAAGTCAAAAAGCAAGAGGATCCTAATTTCATTGTTGAGTTTGATACTGAGGACAAGATCATTGGATCAAGATATAATCCTAAGATAGAAACACTAGCCACATGGGTAAGCTTCAAAGGGGCTTATAAACCAAAATTGATTAATTTCTTTAGGGGTGTCGATGACTCAACAGTTGTGCAAAGTGTGGCTAATACTAATCCACTTATCTCTACAAGAGAGTTGGTGTTTAGGGAGATGTTTAAAAAGGACCAGATCAAACACATGCAAAATAAGATGCAACAATCCATGGTTAGAGAGGTGGAATTGAACAAGGTGATAAATGAGCTATATATTAGATTGACAGAATAGGAGGAGGAAATTTAGAGATTAAAGGGAACTAATCAGTCTTGGGCCCTTGTGATTCATAGAAGTACTTCAAGTATAACTTATGATGAGCATATAATGGTGGTCTAAGATGAGGACCTTATGAAATGTATTTAATTTTCCTTTTTTGTTGTCCTATATTTTTGTTGCGATGTTCTGTTTTGTCTATTTTAGTGCAACCTTTTGTATATCAGAAGCTGCCATGTGTTTTTCATGCTTTTGTTCTTGGGTGGTGTGGCACAGACTTTTTAATGCTTTTAATAGTTTATCTTTGAGCTCTTTGTAAAAGTTTTCAGATCCTTTCAAAACCTTCTTTTACTTAATCAAAACTTATGATGAGAAACAGACAACTCCCAAGGAGATATAGGAGAGATTATATCTATCAGAACAAATTGAGAACTTCCAGTGTATTTATTTTCTATTTTAGAAAAAATCCTCTCCTTCTGAGTAAAGCTTGTAATCAACAAGTGGAATAATGTGTATGAAGGATATTTCTCACTGAATGCGATGTCTAATATTTTCAGGAAGAATAAATCATTGTTACAGGATTTGGCCAGAAGATGGGAACCCTCTTCCTTTGAAATAACCCATATTTAATATGTGATGCATCAAGATCTTGATGCTCCTGCTAACATTAAAGAGACTAAGGAAATCATTGATTCTATGTTTGAGGAGTTGGACTAGAGTGCACATGAGGAAGGTAGGATTAAAGAGAAATTTTCATCATTCAACACCATCAAACATTGGACAATTTTTAAATTTATAGATAAGGAGGGACGTGTTAAAAGCTTAGAGAAATAGAAAATTGAATACCAAAACATGGTCAATAGAATTATTGAACATTTGAAGGAAGACAAGAGTTTTTTTGTGGACAGATTCAACATCTTCCTTGATAGAGTCATTGTCCTAGATGACAGATTCTCCAAATTCATAAATGAAGCTTGAGCTATCACCAGGAAAAGATGGAAGGAGTATCTCCTTAGCCTACTTGATATCCTACATTTTCAATGGATGTCACTTGCACAAATTTTAGATTGGGTCAAAGAATACTTGGGACTAGTTGCGAAAACATAAAGTGAATGAAAGTATTCAATTGAATTTTCCACGTGCAATATGAGTTGTTTGTTTTTTATTTTTTTAATCTTGATTGTAAGTATTTTTTGCTTTTGGTCAATTAGGATTAGTATTATTTTTGAAACATCATGGGAATGTAAATGGTTGGAAGCTTGTCGCTTCCACTGATTTTGAAGGGGAAACCACAATCACCATAGATACAAAATAGATTCAACTGAAAGAAAAATATCTCAATTGTACTTACTTTTTTATATCAATAAAATATAACCTGGTTTCTTGTCCAGTTGGACGAAACTTTGTGTTTTATGTTATTGTTGAATCTTGTCCCTCTGTTATAATCAATTTCAAGATTGATTATCACCTTCAAAACTTGTGCACCCATGTAGATTACTTGGATATAAATATGAAGAAATAATCAGCAATTGCGAAGTGTTGTCGTATCGCTACTTATCTAGTTGGTTCCTTTGGAAGGATTAAATTCAATCAGACATATTGGTGTTCAGAGTTCAAACTTGTTTTGCATTAATAGGATTAGGTGATAGATGATATATTTTCATGAAATAAAAATTGTTGTCTTTCAAAGGAGTACATGGTGATTTGGTGAGGCTTTGACTCTTTTCCCAATTGGATAAGGGACTGGCCTTTATATATCTATTTAGAGTGAGCAAATTTTCAGAATTAATCATTTCCTTTCATTTTTAGTTTGTAGGAAGTAGTAATAAAGTAGATAGTATAAGTTGTTTATGCACTGAGCATTTATAAAGGGATAATCTCATCTTTATTCTTGTATTTCAAATTCATGACATTTTGAAATTCAGAATCAAGAGAGAACTTGTATTTTCATATGCTATAAAAGGCATCAACTTAGGAGAAAGTTGGTGGAGAGGTTTACCCGCTTAGGTCCTGCAGAGCCTAAAGTGCAGAGGGTTTTAATCAAGTTGGATTGACCCTGTCAGTTGGCCAATTCTTTTGGAGAGTTTAAGAATAGAGCTTGACATACTTTCAAAATTTTTGATTCTGTTGATTTGGGAGCCAACATGCTTGTAGCTTGTTGCATTCCTTGTGTTTTTAAAAGGAATATCAAGGCTTATCTTATGAAATCTGAATTTTTTTTTTAAAGGGAGAAGTAGAATAGTTTATGTAATATGTCTTTTTTGTAGAAATAAGAATGAAAAAGTCTTGTATTACATGAAATGTATGAATACTTCTGAAGAAATTAATTGAAAATATCATTTGAAGATTGTCTCCTACTCCATTTTCTTTTTTTTTTTACATAAGTTTGTCTGTTCATAATAACCAAATTTGTCTTCATGATAAGTTCGTGAATGTATAATGTGTTTACTAGTTTTCTCCAAGGAAATAGTACTGAAGGAAAATGCTTGAAAAGAAATAGCTTGAGTACTAAACATGAATCAACAACTAAATAGATGTAAAGTAGATAACAAAAACATAGTTCTTAGCAAACAAACATGAAGTTACTCTGTTCTGCCTTGGACACATGAACAGTCAAAGAAAAGAGTTCCAATGGTTGCAGGAACAGACACAGAACAAAGTTTCAATGGCTGCAGAATAGTTAAAGAAAAAAGATAGAATATTCACAGAACAAAGTCCTCACCATAGTTTCCAGTTTGTTACTAAGAATGCAAATAATTTACCATGAAATGAACAACACAAAGTAAAATAATTTCTAATTTAATAGAATAAATTATGGAATTTGAATTTGAGGATTTTCAGATGATATATAACCATGTGAAGAGTTATATTTCTAATATTTTGAAAAGCATCATTTATTAAGGTGTCGGTTGTTGGAATGACATGGTGCAAGAACCAAAACCTGCTAAAAGGATAGTTAGCAATGATGATGAGACATTGTATTAATGGTTGGAGTGTGCTGAAAAAATTATAAGTCTCCCACACAAGCTCATTTATCGCTATTTTATTAAAAAAAATAAGTCTAGACATCACATTAATGGTTGGAGTGTGCCAAAAATATTATAAGTCTCCCACACAAGCCCATTTATCGCCATTTTATTAAGGAAGCAATTTATACACATAAGTATCGGTGAAGGGTGAAAGAAGTGTTTTGGTGTATCAGAGATGGAGCCTCCTTTCTCATTGAGAGCATCTAAACAACAAAATCTGTTCTTTGGCCCGTTTATGGACAAGCGACTTGATCACATGTTTTTGTACAAAGATAAAAGGTTGACAAAGATTGTGCATTTGATTTTGGGTGTCATGTTTGATCAGCTAACAAATAGATACATAACTAATACAGATGTGTACTCCATAATTTTGGCATAGGGGTTGCGATTCGGAGAATCGACAACAAACATGATGAGAATAATAGAGGTGATAGTTCTTGAAAAGTGTTTGGTTGGGTTGGATTCCATTCTTGAGTGGGCAGTTCTAGGAAAGGGGATGGATTACAGTGAATTGATAGAAGATGAGGGTGATGCGGGTTACATTCAATTAATATGGAGGCTTGATCAGAGGTAGAGAGATAAATGAAGCAAGCAAGCAAAGCGTGGATGGGATACACTTAAAGTGTTTGTCGATCTGATGCATGTACAAGAAAAATTAGAAGAATTGAAGGCCAAGGAAGGAATCACTGAAGGCTAGGGTAGGGATCATAGGGTCTAGAGAAGGAGGAGGTCAATGAGGTTAAGGCATAGGGTTCTGGGAAGGAGGAGGTCGCTAAGGTTAATGCACATGGATATTACCAAAGTTCGTGGGGCGTCATCTTGTAAATGGGAAGATGGATGACCAATGTTTTGAAGATGATCTGATTCGTCTGCTAGAATCCGGGTGACAAGTTTCACTGATGTTTTCATAAATTTTGAAAATTTCATCAATCTTAGGTGGTTTTTGGTGCACAATGTTGTAAGAGGGTAGGGATTATTATTTTGTAGTGATGAATTTTGATAGTCGATGAACTATTGAAAAATGGATCTTTTCGACGATTTGGAGTAGAAGTCAAAGTGTAGAAACTTATTTTTGGTGGTGGTTAGAAGTAACATTAATTTCTACTGTGAATGTTTTGTGTACATTTCTAGATAATTAATAAAGTAAATCATTATTACCAAGGAAAAAAAAAGAAAATACTGAATATGACTAATATGAAACATATGAATACTTCTAAAGAAATTAATTGAAAATATCATTTGCAGATTGAATTAAGGATTTACGATTTCTCTATTTCTTTGTGTTAGCAATTGTGTGAATAATTTTGGAGATCTCTAAAGTAGAGATTTAAACATTTCTTGAATCACTTATATGAATCTCGTAAATTATGTATGATTTTTGTAGATCAAGCATATTATTTCATTGTTATAGTTGATTAGTACAATGTAATAAATTCATGTTTATATGTTGCAACTTTGAATAGATAGTAGCAATTCTATAAGATTGATGCATGGTTAGATGCAGTTCATGTGTTTGTGTAAGTAATTAACATTTAGAAGAGTATGCATAATTAATGTTGGGTTGATTTTATATTTGACTTTGTTACCATGGATATGTGGCACTGGTCCTTACTGTACTTATGAATTATAGTAAGGAAAAAATTATAAAAACCAAGTCATTTTCTGGCTGTGAATGTATAAATACAATTAAGCCTCACCTCTCAACTGAAATCATCAACGTGGAATAAAACTAATTCTGCTATGAGCCAACTTCTATTCTTGTCTTGACTTGTTTACCCAGTTGATGCTCTTGAAGTGTTATGCTTCAAGGGTTAACATTCATTGGTTTACCGACCCCCTTCGTTAAAGTTTACATTATTCATTGATTTCCCCTGTTATGCTTGATTAATTCATTTTTTATATCATGTGGCCATGTGTTTCATAATTCCCTGCACCTAAGTGTTATTTTTTGGTTAAGAAGTTGTGGGTACCACATGGTGGCGTAGTGTAATGGTACTCCTATCTTCCTGTGTTACCGAGTTGCGTTGTGTCATTCCAATTGGCATGCGGTGACATGTTGAGAGCTTCCTTCAGTTTTAGTGCGTTACCGAGAAATTTCTTTATGCTTAGGAGTACATTGTTGTAACATATGAAATGGATGTCACTGAAATGTAAAGGAGAAAAATGGGGTTTGAATTGTTAATTGTTATTTGTGTTGATTTCCTTAACCCCATTTTTCACTTACTTGAATTTGATTGATTGTATATTGCAATTGTGATTGTGATTAAGGGAAGATAAGATGCTCCTTTCTTTCACCCTCAAATACACAAATAGGAGATCCAATTTTGATCAACCCCAAAGGGTTAATACACAAATGAATCCACTATTTGGAAAGAGACCAAGATAGGGGATCTTAAATTCTGTAAATTGATTGATTAATATGATTAATGACAGTAATAGAAAAGAATAGGAGAAAGTACCAACCTTACAAAATAACAGATCAAAGATTTCTATTTTCTGAGATCTGTAGACTATTTCTAGAGATGCTGACAGTTGATACCGAACCGGAACACAAAGATGGAAAAAACCCATAAATATTTTCCGTTCCGATGTTGTCTTATGAAAAAGATCGACCCTATACCACTTTTGCCAACTTGATCTACTCAACTCTGAAAGTGTCCTTGTTCGCACAGTCTGAAAGAAAACCAAAAAGGGTATCCAGATCTGGCCTCGGATCTACAGTCCCAAACCTGTACCTGCAAGAAAAATGTTTGTTTTTTGGGGGAAATGGGTTTGCCTTGGTCAAACCCCAGTTTTGGAATTAACCTTAATATATGTAATTGAAAGTTGCAGAGATAAACAAAGTAAACACATAAATTCACCTTGCTTGTAATGTCCTTGTGGCAGATTCGAATCCATGGATCCACAAGTATGCTTCAAAACATGGAATGTAGAATGGAAGGATGTCTTCAATATATTTCTTGTATATCTCCAACACCAAGTCTTGAATGGGTTCTTGAACTTGACAAGGCCTTTGGAAGAAGATGGATGGAGAGATCACCAAAAGGGCACTTTGTAGCTTGAATCCTTCAATGGCCTCCAATGGATCTCCTTCATGAAAATGGATGCTTGAATGCTTGAGAATGGATGGATGCTTGCTTGAAATATTTCTCCTTAGCTTTCTTTAATTGCATTTGAAAATCCTTCTCAATTGCGTAATGATGCTTGATCATGGTTAGAGAAAATGAGAGGAGAAGGCTCCCTTTTATATGAAATTTGGGCACAATATTCTAAGGAGGCCTACATAGGATAATTAAATCATCATTTAAGCCTTTAACCCTAGGAAAGGAACTATATTAAATATAATTTAGGAATCAACCAATTTGGAACCCGAAACAACCGACCCGAAAGCGGGAATAAACTTTTTGTGAAGACCGACATCCCGGAAACCAAAAGTTCCCAGGATTTGGACCCTGGGATAGGGTCGAGGTTGGCCTTGTCCTAGGAAAGGGATGAGGTTGACCCTATCCTAGGGTAGGGCCAAGGTTGAACCTATCCTAGGAGGTCAACCTTGTCCTCAGATCCCAGGATCACAGGTCAGAGACCCATAATGAAAAATTTAGGTCAGGAAATGAAAAATTTAGGGTAGGGCCAAGGTTGAACCTATCCTAGGAGGTCAACCTTGTCCTCAGATCCCAGGATCATAGGTCAGAGACCCATAATGAAAAATTTAGGTCAGGGGGGAAGCCATGTCAAGATTAGGAAACCATTCAGAGGTGCTTTTCATGACCCCAAACCACTCACTTGGAAGGCTAAACCAGTCTCCTATGGAAGTGCTTCCATTTTCTGACTATACAGTTGTGACGCGACACCTGATGGCACGATGAGAGTTTATTTATCCTTTGCCTTGTCATCGAGCATTGATGTGGACGACGAGTTAGATGAAAGGTGGATGAATAGTTAGCTTAGATGAAAGGTATTTTTTTCATTCAATTAGTGGTGATGTGTCAATAAAAGAAATTTATTGAGCTCAGTGGGAGGATTTCAAATCTTGCTGGGTACTATCGATTTCTTTGTATTGATGACTGTTATTTAAACTCAATTTTTTGTCTACTCCAAATTTAATGGTGCAACAGTCATGCTTGAGAGCCTACCTAGGAGGTGTTTTATCTTTTATTTCATAAAGTTGAGAAGAATTATAGAATAAAGAAATAATTGTGTGAGTTCAAGTAGCCATTTTTAGCATCTAGCAGACAGGTCTAACCCAAAAAATTGGAAAACAGTGTGTTAACCCTTGGTTAACCACATCGCCTTCTCTGCAAATGTCTTACATAAGTGTGAATTCTTAGAAGAAAACATAGTTTTTTTGAATGGTTAAAACTAGGTTTCTCTTGTAAAAGAATATTTCCATGGCTTCATCTTCTTCTAGAAATCCTACCCCATAAGGTCCTACAACCAATAAGCAAAAATAGATGCACCTCTATGATGACTTAGTTGCCCAATGCCCTGGATCTTCACAGAGGTCAAATATGACTTGAAATTTCCCAGAATTAAGTGACAAGCAGATAGAGGCTAGTGAAGCCCACATGACACTGAGAGGGAACAATATTTTCAAATATCCTATACTAAATCATAGAGCCCTCAGCCAAATTATAACCCCTATAAGTTTGGGTTAGGTAGTCCCTAATATTTTTGTTAATGTATACCTGATTAGGACTTTAGCTAAGTGTTATAAAATTATGACTAGGAAAATTGAATTTCAATCTGGATCTCTGATAACTATCAATAAGGATACAATTTGGTGCAATACCTTCAACATAGAGGATGGTACCAAATATAATGTGAATATTAACATGACCGCCCTCAAGAAAAAATATAAGAACTATGAAGGAATGTATAGGAGGTTATAGTTTCTAATTCATAGGCCTAAGGTTAATCGTGAGCTGCACAAGTTCACAAATTCTAAGGCTCCACCCTAAAGTGCGCAATTGTTTCACAGCTACTACACGATGACCTATTATGTTCTATGTCAATTTTTTGGATACAAGGGAGTGTTGGTCCCACTGAGAGGGGGGGGGGGTGAATCAGACCAATCAAAACTTAAACTCTTATAACTGAACTCACTGATTCACTCGGTAAGTACTAAATATAGTAAATAACCAATTCACCAAATAATATAAGCAACAACCAATCATTCAAACTTAGCAACATAAGATTAACTCATTCACACTTTATATAAATCATTGACATATGATTTAATGAGGAAAACCAATTTGGGAAAAACCTTTGTGGGAATTGTAACCCACAATAAAAATTGTACCCTTCTGAAGTATGTTCGGTTAAGAACTTATCGTGTTAAAGATTATAAACACATTTGCCAAATGTGACCCTATTAGGGGATTTAACTCAAATTTGTTAAGATCTTCACCCTATTAGGAGTGGCCTTGTTAGAGGTCTTCAAACACTCTTTTGGAATTTCACCTAAGTCTAGGTTTTACACATAGGACTATTAAATCCACTCGGCTAAGATATTTCTCTATTACAAATATTAATAAACAACAGTAAGCTTTGATCTGTAAAAATTATCAACTCACTATGCATGAATTAGATCCTTTATGCTTAATTGAATAATGAAATCACATACTCCATTGATCTCTTTCTCAGTCTATAAATTCTTTGATCTATCTTTCTCTGTTCTACTCGGTAAATGTTGTTCTTCAGCTTCTTTCCTTCTTTTCTCAATTCGCTAGTAGTATTTTTTTTGTGTAATCCTCATTCCTTATATAGACATACTTATGCCTCTTAATCTACTTAATATTATTTTCCTTCCTTTGTGATCATTCATTCGATCATCTTCTTCAATTTCTCAACTCGGTAAACCAAAACACTTTTACCTCGGAACTTGTAACTTTTCTTGGAACTTTCACTTTTCTGTTTAACCGCTTGATCTTCACCTTCGATCTTCATATTGAATTTTCCTACTCATAGATCTTAATTTTTTTTTTATTTAATTCATTTCCTCATCCAGCTCATCATAGCTTCACATTAAATCATCATTGAATATATGTATATTGTACTCGGTAAAACTTGCTTTACAACTCGGTAACTGAATTCATCATTTCTCGGTGTCTAACTTGCTCTCGGTGCTTGGTAACTGTAACTGATTTACATTACATTCTACCGACTGACTTAGTCTAGCTCGGTAAAGTATCTATTTTTTTCATAACTTAATCCATTGCAATTCTTGACTTGATCAATCAAATGTACCAATTTGATAACATCAAATATATAGTAGAAAACAACTAAAACATCATTACTTCATCATTGTCTGATCTGTATCTGTCACCCATTTAACTTCTCGTCTTAAGATATGGTAATACAATAAAAATTAATTAATCAATTGCTTGACATCAATGTCAAAACAAAAACTGATCTAGCCATTTCTACAATCATGAAACTCAGTATCACTCTATCTTCATCATGTCCATCAGATAAACATCAGTTAACCAACTGGGAGATGAAGAAATTCCAATGGAATTGACTATTTTTGCATGTGGTATCCAAAATCTAGATAATAATAGGTCATTTGATTACCCACGATATGTGGCTAAACAAATGCATTTGTCATTATGTGTAATTAAATAGAATGAGTCAGTGGTTAAATTTAAATGGTATTAATTATTGTTGCATACTCTTCTTTATGAAGGAAATCAGTTTAAAAGTATGGAACAATTAACTCCATATCAACCATGTAGATTACTTTGGGAACCCTAAGCCCATTCAATTGTGGACCAATGTATGGGACTGTGAGTACAAAAATTCTTAATACATACACTTTGAAGAGTACTTTGTTTAGAGACTATATGATATCATAGACCCCAAAGCTACCCCTAGGATGTCTCCCAAAATAATGAAGTTTTTAAGGCCAAAAGAAAAGGTTGATGCACAAAAAGTCGATCAAAATTGGGTAGATTGGTACATGATGAAGAGATATTCATACATGAGGGTTTATGGATTTGAGGGTCAGGTTTGTGTCCTACCCCACACTGTTCCAGATAGATTAGCAATTTTGGAGTTCATTTGGCAAATGTTTGAGGTCACTAGCATTTTTAGAAAAAAAAAAAAAAAAAATCTTCAATCCTCCATTCATGTCTCGATATTGGAGATTTTTAGATTAATGGTTTGGAGGGATATGAAGAGGCTATTAAACTTATTGACACATATAATATGCCTAAAGGGTTAGAGGCCAGATGATTTTATCTTGAGGGATACTATGGCTCTACAAAAATAGAAGCTACCTAAGGATAATATTACCACTCTTTCTTGCAAAGGGAGGAAATGTGGAGGAATTTCTCATCCTATGAGGAGGGTTGCAACAAGGTTGCATTATAAAACAGGGTGTAGGAAGTTGAGTAGAGGAGATCAAGGGAATCTCACAAGTATCCAGGGGCATTCCCTGATAAGTTCAATAGGGTAAATAGATTGGAGTTGTTTATCCAATTTGAAAATAAGTTTCTAAATGAGGGTAAAGTTGTTGTTGTGCTTATCCAAGTGCCTTCAACTAGTGGAATTGAAGGTCCAATCCCTGCCATGCCTCTTGATAGGCAGTCACCTGCACCTTCAGGCACCTTGGCTATTTCACAAGATATTGGAAGTACAATAGGGGGTAGGAAGATGAAAAAGTGTTACAAGATTCTCAACTTGAGCCCTACCAACCATGACTGGTGACAATTATGACATTTTGGAGATTGCAGAGTACTTAAATGAAGATGTGAGGAAAAAATCTATTGATAAATTCATGAGTGATGATGACTGTCAATCCCGCTGAATTCAAAATATTTGTTTATGAAATAAAAGAAAAGCAATTGGCACAACAACTAGATCTTACTAATTAGAAGATAAAGGATGCCACAAATGCCTTTTGGAAAAATTTTAGGGAAGAGATACAAATAATCACCTCAGAAGAGGGGAGGAAAAAGTTAAGAGAAGTTGATTGTTTATTGCTTCCAGGTGTAGACATCTCCACTTGAATTACATTTGAAAATTTAAGGAGATAGGCCAATGTGGATTGCACAATCAGTTATAAAGGGATGGATAATTTGTGTTATGAGTATGAATTTAGAGAAAATTATAGTACCCTTTCCACCTGGTAAAAAGCTAATTACCATTGAGAATCTATAAGACATCCTTGGGAAGTTTATGATGTATAAGCTAGGGGATGTTTTTTTAGAGGCAGTGGGCAATTTGAATGTCGATGTTTATATTTTCACCAAAGCAAAGATTGAAGAGCAAAATAAATTTGATAAATAAACTAAAAGACAAGACAAAGGAGCTAGAGGGTCTTGTGAAGACCACTCCAGGAGAGGGTCTCCTGTTAGAAGCTAATGAAAACTTTTGTCTTGCAAAAACTAATTTGAAATTGGAGAGGGAAAGGAGAGAAGAAGAAAAGAGACAGTTATTTATTGTGCAACAAGAAAATGTCTCCTTAAAGAAAGAGTTTAAGCTCACAAATTTTAAGCTATCCTAGGACTTGATTGAGAAAAAGTATAGACAAATGCATCCCTATTTTTGTTAATGTGGCATAAATATCAATCTATCAAAAAGGTCATCACTATACAGAGAAAAGTGGAGTTCAAACTGAAGTTTGTGAATAAGGGGTTGTGTAGGATGTTGTCAGTTATGCAGCCTGTTAATGAACATCTCGTGAACAATGGTCAATGAGCTGAGCTCTTCAAGGAGTCTAATTCTAAAATCCTAAAGATAGGTAAGTTTTTATTGCAACATCACATGTATTATCTAAAAATATAACATGCCTATAGGCTATTTACTAACATTAGGAGTTTGAATCCACCTCCTTTTATTAAGGACAATGGTGAAGATAAGTCCAAGGAATAATGGAAGGCAAACTTGGATAGTTGTAATTTGTTTCCTACACTCGATAAAGCCATGCATGACATGGATAATATATAGTCAAATTTGTTTGGCCGGTTGAACATATTTTATGAGTTGGACTATTCAGTCAGAATACTCAACAAGTCAAACAAAGATGTGCCTGATTGAGATTATGATAAACATATCAAAAGATGCAATGATTTCTCATTGAAATAAATGCAAAAAATGACATGAGGTAACATTTGTCTTGTTTTATGTGCAATGTGAAAAGGCATACACTTACATCATAAATGAATCATGTTGTCCAATGGCTCTATTCTTTGTATGTCTTTCATGTTTTTACAGGTTCTATTAGGGATTTCTAGATACTGGTATAAGGTTTAAAGACCTTGCTTATGATGTTTTTATGCTGACTTTGTGTTCTCTTCCTAAACTTGTTAAGTGATTATGAACTTATAATTCCTTTTTGGCTAAATGATGAAAGATGATATGTGACCTATATTATGTCAATTATTCATATTAATCTTGCATGTAGTAAGATAAATGGTTATTCCAAATTGAAATGGATATACCCAACTTTTTGTTGTCTTCCTGAACTTGTGAAGTGGTCATGAACTTGAATGTATACTTCCTTTTTGTAAATATGATATGTGACCTTTTCTATGTGAATTATTCATAATAATATTACATTTAGTTAGATAAATGGTTATTATGAAGTGAGATAAACATGCCTATGTTTTGTACACACTAATGTCATAATACAAGAATAAATAGTAGTTGTGAAAAGCCTTGCAATGAGGAAGTTCATAATAGCTAACCTGTTGGAGACAAAGTCTGCCAAGATGAACCTTTAAAGAGTCATAAATTGACTAACTACAGCTCATGAAGTTCAATAATGAGACTTTAGTGTTCAGTCTTGGAGTAGAGTAGATCTAGAGGGGTCAGTTATGTTATATTTCCTCTGCATCATAAATAGTTTGATTGTTTCTTATTCGGATAATAACCCCCCTTCCTTTTCTCATATTGAAATAAATTGTGTCATCCTATTGTCCTGGGAGTGGAATTTCTATTATTTAGGAGTTTTCTTTCTATAAATAAAGTTCAGATACCCTTTCTCAGGGGGTTAGAACTTCAGAGTAATTTCCAGTTTCCAGTATGTAATGGAAATGCTTATTTAACAAAGTTAACAAAGTTGATTATTTAAATAATTGTGAGTCATGTGCATTAATATTTTATTAAATTTTGTGTCTTCACCAACATATGTTGATACAAGCATCCAAGTAATCCTAATTTTTTTCTGGCAACAATTGATACCAAAGATTGAACAATTTAAGGATATTGCAATAGGTAATTTGTATCAACACAAATAATATTATTGAATATTTTGAAATTTTACTCCATAAGAGTCATCATTTTTTAAACATGGATTGCAAATCATTATAAAAATTTATAAGTCTTGGTCATTAACATTATCGTTTGTTACAACTACAACCACTATATCATTGTCAATGTTCATATGTTCTATCAAGTATTTACTATTATCACCATCCTCATATTGACTTGCATCATCTTAATAATCATTGAAAGTTGATTGTATACCATCTATATTATTACCAGATGTATTTGGATTACCATCATCTATACCATCCATATTATTGTCTTCCATAACATCATCTAACTCTGGATTATTTTCTTCTTGTGCCTGAACATAACCGTCCTCAATATCATGGTGGATTCCAATTTCTTCAATGTTCTCTAATCCATCGATCTCATTTTGTTGACCATCATTGTTTTTCTCAGTATCCACTAAGGCACCATCAAATACATGCCTTAATCTTGAATCATAATGTATGACAAATATCCATTTTGGGTCCAAAATATCTACACATGATTGAAAAACATATATTAGACATGTGTGATAACAATTTTATTGATTAATAAACACATGCATATATTTGCAATAAACTATGAATTAATAGATTAACCATCACTATCATTTCTTGTTCGAGTTAAAGAAATACATGCTCACAATGAATTGGTAGAACATAGGGGTCCTTATCCTTTGGTAGGAACCATGAAAAATCTATAAAAATCAATCCACTATGGGTATCATGTATTTGTGTCCTCTCAAATGCTTCATACCATCTACACTTAAAAATACAAGTTTTAAAAGAGAGGTAATCCAACTCAATAATTTCTTGTATTTTCCCAACATATTGTTGATTACCTTCAATTATATTCTTACCTTTTGAGATTGATCAAATGGATTGCCTTAAGTCAACCATGATGCCACAATCAAAGGATCATCTCTTTACATCTACACTTTCTACATGATAATGTCGGCCATATGCCCATATTGTTGGATATTTCCTTGCCTCTAAAAGACCATTTATTTCAGTGAAAACAAATGTAATGACAAATATTAAAATAGATAATACTATCAAAACAGTAAGGAAACTTAAAAATTTATAATTCCAACAGTACCTTTCTTTCACCTCCTCTAGACATGTTGATTTCATCTTCTGTTATATTTGAATATGTACCTACATCACTTATTTGATTTTGAATTTTCTCAGTAACCCAATCTAGTATGAAATATTTGCCCCATTCCCCAAGAAGATCAATGGGGAATGGTGTATTCCTTGGGTTCAATCACCCAAACTATCTCCTTCCCTCTAACACTTCTTCTCTCTTTTTATCATACATATCAATCCATTTGTTCATAAAGTCCATGTGGTACAGAATAAATTTGTTGAGTATATCACTTTTGTCTACACCTATTACATGTCAACATGTTTATTTCAAACTGCAAATGTCATGTTGTTAATTTGACAAAAAAAGAGAGTAAATTAATGATTGCAAGAAAAACAACCATAATGATCATGAATCTACTTACTAAATTATAATTCAACTCCATTATTGTGTTTTTTCTCCATCAATAATATCTGATAATCATTCTTCATCCTAGAAGTGTGGTCCATCTTTAAAATCCTTACCAAGGAATTCAAACAGGAAGAAAAATGCTTCATTCAATACATACCCTTCAGCCATGCAACCCTCTGGATGTGTCTTTTGTCGGACATGTCCTTTGAGATTTTTCATATACCTCTCAAAGAAAAACATCCACCTCATTGATACGACACTCACCAATTCAATGTCATCAACTAGGTGTATAAGTAAATGGACTTGTAGGTCCATGAAACTTGTACGAAGCTCCTTCTCAAATACACGTACAATTTATACAATTTAATTCTTCCATTTGTGCACTTCACATTTGTGGATCTCCTTGGAGGTCACCCATCTAATATAAGAATAGTAGATTAGTATGAACCTTTAGTAAAGAATTAAAATGCAATATAATATCTCTATGCCACTCACACATCAACATTTCATATAACAACATACCTTGTAAATGCTGACAATCAACTTATTGCATTCCTTAAGTCAATTGTAAGACAAGACTCACCCCTAATTGTCAATGGCATGATATGATATCAAACACATTTATGAAAAGGTCATTAGTAATTTTTTCCCACGTAAAAAAATATCAAAAAATATTTAGTACTTAATCAATGTTACCAGTAAATTTTAAATGATGATATATAATACCTTCATAAAACTATGAAAGTAGTGTGTTTTAAATCCTATGATATGTCCATCAACTGTAAAAGCTCTAGCCAATGATGAACCATAGCCAGTAGGTGTCCAAGTATTGAACGGATGACATTTTTAAGTTGGTCTATCTCTTTTTTGGTCAAAATCCATGGAGTTTCTCCATATGTTTCATTTTCCTTGTTAGGCCACAAATGTTTTCTATCAATTTTGGTACGCGAAAGAGCAATATCTCTCCTCGAAGACAAGGTATGCTTCTCTTTGCCTTGTATATGTCAAAATATAGAATCTGGGACATTTTTGAAGATGTGAATAGGATCTAATAGGTGAGATATTAATAGATCCTTCGAGTAAGGGAGCTCATAAAGTATGGATTTCCTTTTCATTCCTTCTAGCATTTTAACTACAAGTTGTTCTAGTTCTTTAATTGAATCTTGCAGATAAAAATATCCTCCCAAGCTTTCAATTCAACATATTCATACAGCTGAAGCCAATCACTTGGACCCATAATCTTGGGATGGCCTCTATTTTCAACTTTTCCATCGAATTGATTCTTCGGGTGATTTCTGAATCTATGATCTAGTGGTAGAAAAACCCTGTTGTTTGCATGAATAAAATTATGTAGATCTTTAGAATACCAACCTTGAAATTGTTCTACACATCTTCAACATGCAAATTTTTTTTTTTTAAAGTCATGCAATTCAATAAGTAATGTTAATAACATAAAAAAGTTAGTATAAAACAAAGTATAAAAGTTGGCATGAAAATAAATAATGTGTGTAAATATGTAAGTATTTTATCTCACCAGAACAAACACCAAGTCCTGGGAAATCATGTATAGTCCAAAATAGTGCACCATAAAACATGAATGACATATTTGACGGAGGACATGATAAGTCATACATTATTATGCCTTTCCATAGCAGTTGCATCTCATCAATAAAAGGTGCAAGATAAACATTCATGATTTTAACTTGATATTTTCTTGGAACAATGAGAGTCAGCATAAGGTGCTCCTTTCTAACACTCATCCATGGGGGAATATTGTATAATATCAATCCCACTGGCCAAACACTATAATTTGATTTTAGGAAAGAGAATGGGCACACTCCATCAATTGTAAGACTTAACCTGATATTGCGGGGTTCATCTTTGAATTTTCTTGGTCATTTTTCCTCTATGTTTTTCAATACTTTTGAGTCAGTAGGAATTTGCATGACTCCATATTTACTCTTGTTCTTTTCATGTCGGTCCATCAATTGTGCAAGTGACTTGCAACAAAATATTCGTTGAAGTCTAGGTATAATGGGCATGTGGTGTAAAACCTTCTTTGGAACTGTAGGACCTTGTACATTTGTATGATATCTCTTCTGTTTGCATACATGGAATTATACCTTGTTTTGATTATCACCTCTGTATAAAATTCAATCATTTATACATGAATTAATTTGCTTAAATATTCAATACCCAACTCGATGACCAACAAATGAGCCTCTCCACATGTTGATGGAAACACATTCTCTTCAGGGAATATTTTAGCTTTTAGTGCCCTGTAAGATTGCCATAGATTAAACCAATTGAATTTTTTACTTATGATGAACATGATTGATATGTAAATCTATACTAGGATTTTTTATATACAATAAATGGTTACAAATCCCCTTAAAACATTATTAAATGAATTTGAGGAATGTTTACGAATTATGTACACCAATTGACAATGTAAAGTAAGAAATAGATTTCAAGTCACTTCAGTAGGGTAGTGAATGCTTTGTCTGACCATCCAAATAGTGACTTTATTTATAACTATATTAACGCGCATGCCAATTTTGAGGTTCTACTTGCACCCAATTTTAACACATGTGTCTCTGTTGCTTTTTGATGGAGTCTTTGAGGTTGTTATCATCAACACTAGGTTGGTGGTTATTCCTCCTATCATCATTACTGTCAATCATATGATCATTAATCTCATCATTATTTCCATCTCCAAAGAAACATGTAATCATTTCATTCAATCCTTCTTCATGCATTTCATTTTAAGTATTAGGATCATCATCATTAAGGCTAGGTGGCATGTCATCAACATATGCGCATCTCATCAACTCTTCAAATTTATCAGATGCTAATTGTATGTGATAAAACCTACCTGTCAAACACAATCACTCAAACATGAAAACAACCAGGATTAGCCATTAGAAATCATAAACAAGTTAGCATAATCAAATAGTAGATGGGAATTATGAATTTGGACAAATGGGGAAGGACATATGTCTTCAAAGGCAAACTTTTTCTTTTGACCCCCATTTTGTAGGCTAAGAACAATGTTTCAGAGTTCTTGAATCTCGTGGGCAAGGTGACTATGGAGGGAATCATGTTTTGGTGAAGTATAATGAGATGAATTTACCTTGTCAAAGGTAGAGGAAGGATGAGAAATGGTAGATGAATTTGGATTGGATATGATGTGTTGAGAACTGATTTTCTAGGTAGGTTGGATTGGATGTATGGCTTGAGGATTAGGGTTTAGCATTTTTATAGTCCTCAACTATTTTGTGAAACCAATCCATATTCATGATGTTTGAATGAGAGGTTTTGGAATTGGATTAGAAGATAACGTGGAAGAAGTTTTAGATTAAGAGTGGATGAAGTGACAGATTTGAGGATGGATGAAATATGAACTTAGGACTTAGGAGAAATACTTGGACTTTATTTTGATTTAAGAGGGAAAGGCCTCAAGGATATTCATGATGTTTGAATGAGAGGTTTTGAAATTAGATTAGAAGATGGTGTGGAAGAAGTTTTAGATTAAGAGTGGATGAAGTGACATATTTGAGGATGGATGAAATATGAACTTAGGACTTAGGAGCAATACTTGGACTTTGTTTTGATTTAAGAGGGAAAGGCCTCAAGGATTTTGATTTGATTAATTTTGATTTGATTTGATTTTGATATGAGGGCAGAGCCTCAAAGTTGGATTTGATTGGATTTGATTTTAAGGTTTGAGAAAAACCTAGGTGAAACAAGACCCTATGATGGTGCAAACAAAGGATTGATTTGGATGATGATATCTTCTTCTACTTGGAGATAGAATGATGATCCCAAGAAAAATAGGATATGAATAAGAGAATCAATTACTTGAGACAGACTGATGTTCTCAAAGAAATATGATTCAAATATATGTTTTCTAATGATGAGGGTCTATGAAACACTTTGATAAATCTTTCAACCTAAGATTTGAGATGAAACATCTTGATGAAGGTGTGAAAGATAAAGTTTGACTTGATGTGGGTTAATCTTGACTATGGTTGGATGTGGGTCAATAAAGATAAATAGGATTAAAGTCCAAATATTTTGATGGTTCTCCTAAATCAAAAGTAGAATATTTTATGAAAATTGGAATTAGAAGGAGATGTGGATGAAGATTTGAATGAAGAATGGAAGAACCTTAGAAGACAAATGAGAGATGTTGGAAGATAAGGGAATAATTAAGGGTGATTGGTTTGGATGAAAAGGAAGATTAATTGGATTAGGATTTGATAGAATGATATGAGGTTGACAAGTGGATTGGATTAGAAGAATGATGATTGGATATGGTTGGAGGAAGATGAATGATTAGATTGGATTAAGAAAGAGGATGTTGATGTGGATTAGAGGGATGATTAGGATGAGGATTAGGAAGATTGTGGATGTTTAGGATGGAATTATTAGAATGATTGAGAGGAATAAGAATGAATTGGAAGAGGTGATTAGGATAAGAAGTACAATGATGATGAAGAAGTGGGTTGATGTGGAGATGACAATGTAGAATTCTGATTGATTTTGGACATTTTAGGTCGATTTGTTCATTAGCAAGAACTGATTTTCAACATACATCAAAGGCATTGACTACACTAAGTATACCTTGACTCATATTTTGGGCATAGATGACATTATTGAAGACACATATCTGAAAACAGTCCTGGAAGGGACAAAGCAACCTTTCAGGGGACAAGTAATTGTGACTTTGGGGAATTTTGATAAAATTTTGATATTTCATTTGTGTATGTTCAAGTGACTCTTTCAAGCCACCTATATTTTTACATGGTTTAACACAATGAAGATAGTACAAATAGTAGCTACCTGAAGGAATTGGCTTTGCATGAAATATTATAGGCCCATTGCTTAGTAGTCCTTTGGCTCACATAGCAGTGTCACCCCCGGAAGGGTACCCATGTTTTTGCCTTTTTCTAGGTATTGTTGTTGTGCTATGAAGAACTCTTTCGCAAAAAAATACCTTGGAACACATATGATGGGAATCTTGGGGGGAGAATCTTCCCTCCCCTTGCACTATAATAAGTCACCATTCGAAGGTGAATAAGGTAGGCTACTAATTAAAAATTGCTAGTAAGATCCGTGATGTCCCCCCAATCGATTTGTACGCATGCGAGACACTTAAGTCTCTAGTGGACCACGTTGGCTCCTTAGGCACTATTCGCACGATCTGAACTATCATCCACACAACATGCCCGAGCTTGGTGGGACTGAGACAAGTTTTTGTTCAGTGTCTCATTTCTATATCGGCCGAGGTATTTACCGGTTCAAGGTCGTCCTCTAAAGAGGAAATACACCCTCTTGACATGCCTCTCTAGAAGCTAGATTAAGCTATGTTTTATCTTCACCCAAGTTCTATGAAGGTGAGGGGAGAGGATACAACTATAATTTAATCATAGCGTCACGTAAATTAAGGGATCTATCTAAAGACAAATAACTCAAAAGAAGTGTTGAAAAACACTTCTTCAAACACACCAAGAAGAGTTCATTTTCCAAATTGAGCCTAATTAGAACAACTAAGTGTTTTCTACCTAATAAAAAGACACAACAATATGGTTAAGCATGCAAGTTCAATTTATTTTCCACACATCAAGAAAGAAAACATGTAAGAAAGGTGTGATTGTTTTTCCTTAAGTCATTCAAGATTTTGTGAGGTTCATTCCCTTATGCATTCAAGATTAGATGTGGTTAATTCCTTTAAGAAACATGCATTCAAAGACTAGTGTTTAAGTTATACAAGTTCATTCCCAAAATCCATTAAAATCTAAGGAAACCTGCATGAAAAATATTAGTAATCTTTAAAGTCTTCAACCCTGAAATGCTGCAAAAAGGCAAATAGATTAGTAACACTTGATTCCTGACAATATGCTGATTCCTAATTCCTAAAATTTGACTAAGTCTAAAATTTCTTAAAAACCCTCAAAAACTAGATTCTGCATCTTAACTCCTATGAAGCTGAAACCACTCTCAAACATCCTGGAAGTATACATTTAAAATATATCTTAAAGTATAAGAAAGGTATAAATGATATATTTTAAATATAGACCTGGTGCTGAACTTGGTCTGAAGCATACATAAATTTTTTCAAGAAATCATTTAATAAATACCCATCTCCCGGAACTAGTTTAAAATGCAAGAAATTTGGAGACGGTAATGATAGTGTGTAGACGACGATCTGCACAGATGGCGAAGTTCTACATAGACAATAATTTTTTAAATGCAGATGACCATTCTGCACAGACGATAGTTTTTAAGCATAGACGACCATTCCATGGCGGAGACGGTGATCTAAGCAGACGACAATCTAGAAACACAGACGGTAATCTCAAAGCAGAGACAACTTTGCAAAACGCTTTTCGAGAATCACAAAAAATGCAAAAATTTTAAAATTTTTGAACAAATAAGGGACGTGGGTCTCACCGGGTGTGCCAAAATGTATGTGCTGAAATCCTACCTATTGGGAGCATGCTCAGACATGCAAACATTAGAGATATAAATCATTAAAACAACTAACATGCCTATAATTTTTAAGCATAGACGACCATTCCATGGTAGAGACGGTGATCTAAGCAGACGACAATCTAGAAACACAGACGGTAATCTCAAAGCAGAGACAGCTTTGCAAAACGCTTTTCGAGAATCACAAAAAATGCAGAAATTTTAAAATTTTTGAACAAATAAGGGACGTGGGTCTCACTGGGTGTGCCAAAATGTATGTGCTGAAATCCTACCTGTTGGGAGCATGCTCAGACATGCAAACATTAGAGATATAAATCATTAAAACAACTAACATGCCTAAGAACATACTCTAAAAATAAGGAATTCCATCACAACTTCTGATGAGCTGAATAAGGGCACCCAATGCCTTGTTGATTTTCTCTTAGAGAAGTATGCAGGTGTGCTCTCCCAACACAATATTAAAATCCCACTTGATGATTAAAGATGCAAGCTAATGAGAGTGAAGAACTCAAGAGCAAGTGTTGAAAACTTGTCTCAAGCTTATCACATGATTGCAAATGCAAGACTATTCTATGATGATATGCAAGATCAAAGGAAATCTAAGATTTATTCCATTAATCCTAACATGTAATATCTAGATTTAAAAATTAACTACAAGCAAGAAAGCATGAACATAAAAACTAAGCTAAGAATTCTAAAGCTAAACTAGCATGATAACAATGCATAAAAGGGAGATGATTTGCTCTTGACAATGACCTCTATTTATAGATTTTTTGGAGGAGATAGAGGGTTTGGATGAGGTGGAGCTCATGTGGCATCCACATAGGTTTCACATGAGGGAAACATAAGCCATGCAAGAGGCCAACTTTTCTCACACATGTGTGAGAAACTTTTGATGTGATGGGTCAAGGTGTACTTAAAGTATACATGTGAAGGATCTTGTAAGAGGTGTAAGAGTTTTTGTCCAATAAAACACTTTTAGAAAGTGTCATCAAGGTTGTAAGAAATATTTTTGGCACCAAATTATGATTATTTGGAAAAGTCAATTTTTAAAAATTTGCTCACACACGCGTGAGCAAATAATTAGGACTAATATGTGTAGGAATCAAGAAATTAGCCTAATTAACCTTAGTTAATTAGTGAGTAGGTCTATTTGGTTGGAGTGATGCGAGGTAGGGTAGGATCTAGGTTCAAATTAGTTTAATCCAAATTAGATTTAGATTAATTGCGGTTTAGTAGAATTAAGTCATGTGGAGGAATAAATAAATTATAAATTTATTTAAAATGAATAAATGAGGGAAATATATATAAATAAGAATTAATACATTAAAAGGGGGAATAATATTTAAATTAAGATTTAAATGTTATGAAGGTGAATCATATTTAATTAAATAAATTAATTAAATAGATAGAAGAATATAACAAATATAAATATTTAAAAATAAACTATAATGTTATGGGAATATTAATTAAATTACTATAAGGATGATTTTGGACGTCTACACTAATGTTTTCTTCAATGTTTCTCTTCTCACCCTGGTATGATTTAAAGGATAATTTGGATCATCCCTTCCAAATCTTAATAACCCAGTTGGATCATGGGTTTTAGTATGTGTTTCACCAACATCTTCTACCTATCAAAAAACACAAGTATTATTTAATGTTTGACAACAATTAGAGAAATCATAAATGTAACAATTTCAAACAAATATAATCAAATTGATGACATGTAACTGATTAAATGTTTGATAATATTAAGTTGAAGATAATGCAAAGCATTAAATCAGTTAATGGTTTGTATTGTCATTGATGTCAACTTGATATCATCTGTACGGTCATGTACATAATGCCAAAGACTTTAGAGAATCAATAGAACAAAAGTTATGCTTTCAACAATGCATAAATGTCAAGTATTCAGTAAGTGACAGATAACACCGACGGAGTGCACACCATCGGTAAAGGCAAAGAAGAAAAGTCACAGTGATACCCGACGAGCAGAAGACAGTGTTGCCCGACGAAGCAAAACCATAGGATGCCTGATGAGCTGAAAACAAATTTTTTCGACGAGTAAAAATCTAATGATGCTCGACAGATGAAGATCCCAAAGCTAACTGGAGTCATGTCGACGAATTTATCAGTTGTCACCAACAACTAACTGAAGAATTGACCGATGAAATAGAGAGTTCAAAAAATGACAAAATATCTAGCTGGCAAGAGCTAAAGATAGACTTAACTGGTTGTTTTCTTTATTTTATTTGATGAGAGTTAAGTAATTGATTTAAAGAAGATTTTTACAGTTGGAAAGAAGATAACTATGAGATAAATCAGGAGTTATGCTTTAAATCAAATTGGCTGGATTGTTTTTCACGCCAAGAATCAAGAAATAGTGAATATCATGTCTATATAAGAGACAAGCATAATTAATTTTCGCAAGAACACATTCACGAAAAGGGGATTAAGGTGAGTGAATGAAAATAGGATGCTGAAGAGAAACTAATGAAGAAGAAATTCATACAGTCCTGATCAATCAAGCTGGAGGAGAGCTAAAGAATTCTGCAGACACCGACAAACAGTGAAGCACAACATCACAAAGCAGAAAGTGTGGAGCACAAAGAATTGAATTGATACATTGATCAGAGAGGTAATGTACTCAAATAGATCTAAAAATCTGCAATTCAAAGTTGCATTAGAAACAGGTCATAGTGTTTCAGTTTAACCATTGAAGCATCAAGTCTCTTAACAAAGCAGGACTTAACAGTCTTCTATATATTGAGGTACATCCCAAGGAGTGCCAAAAAGGTTGATTCATGAAAGTAGCATTGGATTTTCCTGATACCTATTGACAATCTAAGAAGGAGGCCGATTCAAGGATGGTAGCAATAGATGCCCGATACTAAGTGACAAACTCTATGTATAAAATACTCTAACAAGGTCGCACTTAACAATGTGTTTGTAACCTTTAACAGGGTTGGATCCTAAAAGGGCTCACTTCAGAAGAGTGAAAATTTGGGGTACCGGTCCCAGTGGTTTTTCCCTTAACAGGGCTTTCACGTTAAAAATTCATATGTTATGTGTATATGATTCATTTCTTTATTGTTTTGTATCTGACATAGTTAACACTGGGTTGATCGATATACTATACTTATTTATTGAGTTTCGGTAAATAGGTATACTGCTTATCGGTAATCAAGGAGAATAAGGACAGACAAGGAAACCCGACAGACAGTTATTCATTATAAATATTTCATGGCATGCATCTTGTAGGGACTTAATAATATGAGGTTTATTTGATTGGTGGTTAATGTTTGAAGGATAAAAGTTTGAGGCCACTGATTCACCCCCCCCTCTCAGTTATTACTAACACAAATATGGCTTAAAAAATCAAAATATAAATTGTATGAACATATATACGTCAATTGAATAGTGGAACATTATTTTATAGACTACCTTTTTTTTATACAATAACTTAAATAAAACACAATTTTGACTACATTATTTATAAAGCATCAGTCCACACTCATTTATTATTCTTTGATTTTTTGCCCTTAAGAACATCCTTAGGGAGACCTTGTTCTTCCCTTTTCTTTTGCGCAATCATGCATTTTAAGAAGGGGTAATCAAACAATAACTCATCCCCAATTGTAAGGTCCATAATAGCCTCAACCATTATCAATCTATCGACCTCTCTTTCCTTATCTCCATATTTGTCTTTTATAACCTCAACAAATTGACAATTTGCTCTTCCAGCGGGGTCCCTTCCCTTACTAATGTTTATAAATATTGAAATACTTTTGTGTGTGTATGCGCATCAATATATATACATAAGATAACCTCTATTCATTTCTTTTCCACTTTCCAATTAGATATGATGTGTATACATATTCAAATTTAGACCATATGCTGACATGCTAGGCTTATATTCTGCTAGCCTTCTCCATTCACCACTGTAATATGATGGACCATAATATGGTATTAATCTCTTAGTGGTTTGTTCTGAATTGTTTCTATGTTTAGATCCCACATTTACATTTTGGACAATAAAGAGGCCCAATTTCACTCCACGAATATTGGAGGGTCGTATCATTTAGTTGTATCCCCAAAATTGAAACACCTCGTACACTCTAGGTAGTTGTTGATCACCAGACCAAGCGCAATATAGTTGATGATCAAATGTCTCTCTGTAAATTGATCTCAAACTCCAGAGAAATTCATCATCTCCATCACATTCATTCTCATTGGGTATGTAGTCCACCTTCCCCATGTCTTTGAGAAAATTATGCGTCTTTAAACTGACTCTTATTTTGTTACTTGTTTTCATCAATTCGTCATCTTCCGAGATTGTATATTGGGACATATTTTTATCAGATGTATCATATGATAAATGATCATTGACCTCTACGCTAGAATTCAGTGATCTAGGATACTTTAAACCAATAAATGTTTCTTGCAAGTATCAATTAAGAGAAAAATTAGTTGTTTACATAATATAAAACAATGTTTAAACGGAGTATACATGTTATTTATATCAATTTGGAAAATTTCTTACCACAATTCCTATTGGATTTGAACTGGTTGTAGGAGGCATACTACCAACTGGAAGCTTGTCAAATATGTAATGTCTTTGTGCAATTACTCATTTGATTTGTTTCTTTCCATGACATAGAGAACGTCCACAAAATAATTTTCTCAAAGTATTCATCCCATGTATTATAGTCCTTACCAACCTCTTATTCAGTGAAATCAATTGTTGTGTCTTGAAGATCCATTGTCATGTCCTCTTCCACCCACTATCATTTACATGATTTGACAGTTTTAGGTGTACGTCCACATATATATCTTGTTCTTTTGCTAGTTGAATGCCCAGGCTCTGTATTTTCTCCAATCTCCATCTAAAATAATCAACAACATGCATTAATTTATGTCAACACTGGATAATACATTATAAATTTCAAAAATTATGTGTAAAAAGATGGACATATCACAAAATGTGACCAGATCATTTATTCTTAAGTCTTGATGTCCTGCTTCATCTGTTGTGTCCTCATTTGTTATGACCTGATTTGTTGCCCTGGCCTCATCTAGATCCTATAACACACAACAAAGTAAATGGTATCATTTTGAAAAATATGTTATCCAACACAAAACCTCACTTTAGTCATATATTTGACATATTGATATCATGTTTTGGGCATAATAAATTTCAAACTTTTCCCTTGATATAAAATCACATTTAATCACCATTCTTGTGCATTTTGAACCAATAAGTTTGACCTTAGAGGCCCAAAGGACAAAATAGACTTTATATCCTCTTATTACCTCTATTTCCACCCACTTTCCTCTTTGAAATTTAGTAGGTCTACGCCGTCCACTTCCTCTCTCCATGGCCTCCTCTAGATCCTCTAATACACAACAATGACAATAAAAAATAGAGAGATATGGAAAGAGAGATCATTAGGGAGAGAAATGGGAGAATTAACACCAGGTCCCCATGCTACTGCTAAGCTTATCTTGTTTAGAAACCACTGCCAATTATTTTAGGATAAATAAGCAACCTCTTCAACTGGTTCACTTGTTTATTTGCATGCACAAATTAAACTGTAGGTAAAAACTTGGATGGAAAAGTTGGGGGAAAATAACTGTTGTAGACACCTAAAACTAGACAGGTGTTCTCTAATCAAGCAAATCTACAAATCTCATCAAATTGCTCTTAATCTCATCAAAATGGATCAAAATAAATTCAAATGGACATTTATTAATCAAATTGGGACAAAATCAAATTAAATCAAAGGATTAATTAATAATGACATTAATTAATTAAATATAAGTCTAAAGGGATTAATCAAACTATATAATTAATTTTAATCAATTAATTGTATAATTTAAATAAAAAATCAAAGCTAACCTATTCCCCTACATGGCTAAATTAATTAATTGATTGAATTAAATAAATCCTAATATCTTTTAATAAGGATTAAAAGAACCAATGAGAATTGAGAAAGGAAAAGCACATGGATCACTCCAAATTTTGCATCTCTACCACTCATTTGACCCTTTTGCATCTCAATCACTCATTTTTGTCCCTTTGTCCCAACCCTTGAGATAAGAATTTAAATTGTCCCCCCATTTGAAACCATTTGAAAGTCTTTCACTCAACCAAGGCTAAACCATGATCAATTGACTCTACCCCCTACACTTGGTAAAATCCTATAAATACCAAGCATTTTTCAAGAATAAGTAATCCTAGACATTCGAATGCAAAGCATCCATACTATAGCCATTTTGAGAGCAATTGAAGCATTAGAAAATCACAATTGAGCAATAGAAAATCATAATTGAGAGCATTTGAGTGAATTGTGAATCAATTTGAGGAAATTCATGAACTAGATAGGCATAAATTTATCATTTTCTCATTCTAGGACTGTCAATAGGAGAGAATAAGGCTAAGAACACTCTATTAGCATGCTTAGTTAGAGATCCATGGGATGCTTAAGGATTTATATGCAATTCTTAGCTTAATTTGTTAATTTTTTTCCATAGAATTGTTAGTAAATAAACTAATCTCATGAAGGTGTAAAAATCACACACACAAATGGTGCCCACCGTGGGGCTTTGAGCCTCTATTCCTCATTTTTATCAAATTTTGTGTGTTTTTATGCTTCATTTTATGTTTGTTTTGCAGATTGTAGGTAAAGTGTCGCGTACAAGCTAAATGATGACACCTGCTAAATCTTTCTCACTTCTGTCTTAATTATGTCATGCCTGTCAACTGAAGAGTGATGCCTGTGCTGACGTCTGGCATTCGACAAATAATGTCTGCAAGCTTGATTCTATGGCCTGTGCACTTTTCTTTATCGCATTTAATCTTCTTTGTCATGCCTAGTAACTTTCTTTTTACGCCTATAATCATTAAAGTCATGCTTAACAGACTGCAAATTAACGCCTAGGTTACTGCAAAGCAACACTTAGTGCACTTCAAAGCAACACCTATAAGTTGAAAAATGACGTCTGCTGCATTCTGTGTTTTATTACTTGTAGATTAATAAAATCAGATTACTAACTCTTTGTTGTTGTGTTTTCTGCAGATGAACAGACACTTGAAGGTGCAGAAACCAGAGGTGCGGGTTAAAGGGAAAGCAAAGAGGTAAGGATCCAAAATAACCACTCCAAGAAAATTCATAATGCTATTATTTTGGAAATTTTAGAGGAAGAGTAAGCATTATATGAGCATTTTTTAAAATCAGTAATGCTTATAAAAAGAAATTCCCTTCTCTAAATTGATTTTGTTCTTTAAGTCCTTAAGTTGAAATTTTGCAAAATTCATTAAGGATCTTAATTTGTTGTCCATTCAATTTTGGTTTTTCTTCACTTTGGTTGTGGTGTTGAATAAATTGTTCATGGAGACAGAGAGGGAACAATCGCCACTAGGTGAGTGAGAAAAAACAAAGCAAAAACCTCAAAAAAGCGTCTAGCCTTTGCTAGCATCGAAATGAGTTATTTATCTTAACAAGATTGCTTTCCTTAAATTGTGGCAATTTAATTTGTATCTAGTCTAATAGGGCCACCCTATTATTTCCCATTCTAAACAAGACATTAGGTATATGCTCTCAAATTTTTGAAGTTGATAAAAAATCCAAAAGTGTTGTGTTTGGGTGGTAGAAAGAAAGGGAAGAATTGAACCAAACATTTCAATTTTTTTAAGAACCTCCTTGTCAAGAGGTTGAGAATGAAAAAATGTGTTTGAAGTGCTTGGAATTAAGGAAAGTAATAGGGATATTCTCTTCACTCTTTGAGTGAATCAAACTCCCAAACTTACTTGACTAAGTTTGATTTTTGCTTTATCATATACATGCTAGATAACTAGATACTTAGAGGGCCTGCCTCCCGAGAATTGCCTTACGAGGACGGTGAGAGGGAATGACCCAAAGTGGGAGACAATCACTTAAGCCCAGATACTATCTGACCCACTATAATCAAATGCACTCTTCCTTAAACGGTTGAAGTGACTAAATTGTGTTAAGAATCTTCACTTCCTCGAGTAGTCCTTCGAGATTGCACAAAATTATACTTTCGTGTGTGTGGAAAGTCCTTGCAAGAGGGTATAAGAGAATTTTTATATTTTAGAATGGACGTGTTAACTACAACCTTGTTAATTAGCAATCTACCTTTTTATAGCCATTATTAAAAAGCCAAATTTGACTCTAGGTGGATTGTTTGGAAGAATTTCTTGTAAAAGACCCGTGAAAATGTCTAAGAACATACACTTGGTGTGTTTTAGGAGTAAGATACAAATTTTATGTGTGTGTTGTGTTTGTGTCTTAATTTTCAAGCAAGAATTCAATCCTTTAGATCTGATCACAGACTTTACAATTGTAAAACCTTAAAAACTTTGAAAAATCAGCCTAATCGACAAAGTGACATGTACAGAAAATCAAATAACACCTACAATCATTTATGTCACACCTGTAAATGGAAGTCACGCCTACAAACATTTAAACACCGCCTAACTCACTGGAAAGTGATGGCTATAAGTTTTCAAACAATGCCTACAAATGGCCAAACACCGCCTATAAACTGTAGAGTACCGCATGGAACAATTCTAGTTATCGCCTACACAGTGTGAAGTCACGCTTACACAGCAACAAAGTGACACCTAGAAAAAATATAAGGCAAACAAGGGGCATTTCCTAAGGGCTTGAAAATAATTTTATTTTGTTTCTGGATACCCTTTTGGATCTTTTACCTGTTCATAAGTTCAATTTGATCAGAATCCTTCATTATTGGACAAATCACAAAATCATTGAAGGATTGATCAAAGAGGTGATAAAAAGCCAAGTTTTTAGTGATTTATGATCATGTCAGCTTTCACCCGATCGCACTACATTAAAGCTACCCTACAACCCAATGGTTCTTATCTAAGGCAGGAGGTTCCTTTTCCTAGTGATAATTCTACTTCTTCACAACAACCAACTCAATAAACAAACAAAGAGGTAGAACCAAAGATGGCTATCCCATTCGGCAATATGGATCTTGAACTAATCAACAATGCCAGTAGGGATAACACTAATAACAATGGAAATGACAAGGTCAACAATAATGGGAGTGATGGAAGAAGATTCGACTCTAACAATCAAGGGGTAGACAAGAAAAATGGAGGAAATATTGACCCTAATGACAAAGAGGCTACCAAAGAGAAGGTTAATGAAGTGGTTAAAAGCCCATTCTTCATGAAACTCATGGAGAAAGTGTTGTAAAGAGATAGGGAAAAATATTTTCTAGACTTATTACAATGGAAATGGAAAGGTCAACAATAATGGGGCTGATGGAAGAAGAGTCGACTCTAACAATCAAGGGGTAGACAAGAACAATGGAGGAAATATTGACCCTAATGACGAAGAGGTTACCGAAGAGAAGGTTAATGAAGCAGTTAAAAGCCCATTCTTAATGAAACTCATGGAGAAAGTGTTGGAAAGAGATAGGGAAAAATATTTTCTAGACTTAGCACAAGCGGGGACTAAACCCCCTCACAATTATGATGTTGATCAATTAAAGAAAAAAGAATATGAAGCCAACCCTATTGACATCATGAACAAACATTTTAAGTTATTCCAAATGCAATTGGATACAATGAAACAAATGGGGGATCCTAAACCCTTCTCTATCGAAGCATTGTGTCCATTTCTATTTGATAAAACATTAATTATGGTTCCATTCCCTAGCAATGTTGTTTTTCCTAAGTATGATAAATACGAAGGAGCATCCGATCCTCAAGATCATCTGAGGGAGTTTTGTGCATTGATCTTGGAGTTCATGCATGACACAAAATATTTAATGTGATTATTCCCAAGAATTTCAGGAGGTATGGCAATGAATTGGTTTTCCAAGTTACCCTCTAGTATCCACACTTTTGAGGAATTGGCCTCCAAGTTTGTGACTCATTACTCTTATAATATAAAACATGAGATTACGATGATTAATTTATGTAATAAAAAACAACGTGAGGGGGAAGGATTCCTACTTTTCCTACAAAGGTGGAGAGCGGTATTTGCTAGATACCCTTGAAGCCTACCCAAAAAGGAAAAGATGGATATCTTTATTAATAGCTTGAACAACGAAATGAATTATCGGTAAAGGTTACAATGCCCTAGGTCTTTCCAAGACCTAATTGAGAATGGAGTTACTAAAGAGGAGGTATTAGTCAAAAGTGGAGAGCTCAAACTATACAAGGATAATAAGCATGCTAACAAGAATACCTCCAACAACAATCAAAATAGAGCTCCTCCTAACAACATCCAATTTTGGATGAGGAACAATAACAAATTTGTGGTTAATGATGGAGTTATGGAAGTGAATAATTTGAAGGCCACTCCATTTACTCTCACAAGAGGATCCACTCAAGCTAATAATTCAAGTCAAGCACCCAAAGTGCCTTTCAACAATAACAACAATAATAACAACTTTGGGAACAATCAAGAGGCTAACAAGCCTAAACCATTCTTTTCTCCATAGCCTAGAAGGAAGTTCACAACCTTGGGTGAACCACTTGAAAATGCATTGAGAACCCTCATTGCAAATAAGATTATTGACATACCTAGGGCGCAACCCTACGAACCATAAGTGAAGCCTACTTGGTGGAGTGAGTCCAATCATTGTGAATATCATAGAAATAGAGGACACAAAACAAATGATTAAATGTGCCTAAGACATGTGGTGCGAGATTTAATTGACAATGGTGTGATTAAAGTGGAAGGGCCCCAAAACAATGAGGATCATATGAACTTTAAAACACCTTTCTTTAATCATGAGAAAGGTGAGTATTCAAATTCGAACAACCATGGCAACAATTCTAAAAGTAACAACAATGTTAATTTTGTTCATCACTATGAAAATACTATCAATACCTTATCTGGACATGAGAAGGTTGTTAATGTTGTGGTGGTAAAGGAACAACCTAAAAAGGAGACTTTTAATGCTATCAATAAGGGGCAAGCAACAAGGATTACCCTACAAGGGGGTGCTCCTAAACCTATTGGTCCTACACAATCAACTACTCTGGATAAACAAACACCTATTACAATAAATCCTTATAGTTTGGTTGATGAATTGCAAAATACTCCAGCACAAATTTCTATTTTGGAGTTATTAAGACTTTCTCCCAAACATAAGGAGATCTTGGAAAAAGCTCTTGTGGAAACTAATGTTCCTATAAAATTGGAGGAAGATAAGTTTCAAAATATGGTAGGACATCTTGTTGCACCACATTGCCTTGCATTTTTAGAACAAGATGATATGTCAATCACTCATCCTCAAAATTTTCCCTTGCATATATATGTCTTAATCCAAAGGCATAGGTGTATGCACCCTAAAATGGTCGCCTAGACTTTGGGCCCCATTTATTATTTTATCAATTTATCAAATTTCTGAATCAATGGGCTGAAACATTTTCAATTCAAATCAATTTCCTTGATCAAATTGTAATTAATTCAATTATTCAATTATTTGAATATTTCCTAAAGTTTGATCATTTTTATCTAATTAAAAGATTTAATTTTCTTTTTATTAAATAAAATTTATCTTATTTAATTAAAAGATTTAATCTCCCTTTTAATTGAATAAAATTTATCTTATTTAATTAAATTAAATTTCTCCCTTTTAATTAAATTAAATTCCTCTTATTTAATTAAATTCAATTTCCCCCATTTAATTAAATAA
>MU226281.1:439794-452805 GCA_018584345.1 Thuja plicata | reverse complement strand
ACAAGGTGGACTTGAGGAAAGGAATCTTGAGATTCCTTGACTTTCTTAAGTGGGTGGAGTTGTTAATCATTCCTTAATGGAATGTGACAACATTAAGGGTAGCTTAGGATTAGGATTAGGGCTTAAGAGATGTGATTAAGGAGATAGAGCTGGGAGGAGAGAGAATGAGTGGAGAGGGGATTAGCTAATTATGGTTAATTAACTAATTAAGAAGAATTAGCATGTGAGAAGGGGTTGGGATGAGTTTGAACTCATGGTTGGATAGTTGAGATTGGTTAGGTTTGAGGGAATATTAATAAAATGAATTGTTGTAATAACATATTCAATCAATAATAGGGATTTAATTAATCATTTAAGCTTTTGATTTTCTTTGTAATAATTAATTAGGACTATATCCAAATTGAATCAATTTAGGCTAGGGGATTGATTTTGCCAGTGATGAGGTATAAATATGATTTTATTAATTCCCTTTTAAATTAATTACTTTAGCTAGGTATGATTTGAATTTATTTGATTGGCTAAAGCAATTAATGTAGATTAGTGATTAGATCACTTAGGAGATTAAATCTGATTCGAAGGAATTATGCCAAGCAGTAACAAGTTCGTTTGGACATAATTGGGGGTATGATCACACTTAGGGAAAATAGGGTCTATGATTAGAGAATACCAAATCCAGGTGGTTACATTTTCCCCTCTTTGAATTAATGTGCGAGCAACGCATTGATTCAAAGAAAGTTTTTGATGTTCACTTCAGAAAGATTGAGAATTTTGTTCATGGTTGTCGAACAAAATAATGATGAGATCAGTCTCACACTTGATCAAATTAAACTGATAGAATTGATTTTGAACTTGGTTTTTGTCCAAAGATCAATAAAAGATCTTAAAGATACCAATTCTAAACTTGGTTGTTGTCCAAAGATTGATAATACTGATCCTGAACTTGGTTGTCTTCCAAAAGCTAGTATGAAGTTGCCAGGAGCTTTAATAAGAATCTTTTAAAATGAGGGGGCACAAGATATCCAGCTCATGAGAACCAAAGCATTATATCTAATAGTTCTGACTTTAGTCAAGGAAACTGTTATGCCCCTAGTTTGTTTGATAACGAAGTCATTTTAATGTTGTTTCGAGCAAAAATTTAATTGATGATAGTGTGATCATGCCCCCTTAGGAAAAAAATTGAAGGAAATAGAATGAAACCTCTCTGTTGAAAGAACATATCACTTACATGGAATGGGTAGAATAATAAAGAATGGATTAGGAGAAGTGAAGAAAGCGGGGGTGTGTTTAAGAGTAAACACACAAGTACCAAGTTAATCCCATTGAAAAATATGAGTTCAATTTTGTTCCCGATAGATCAAAGATTTCGGGAAGCATGGGTATTAGTAATAAAATTAGATTTAAGATGAATTAAAAATAGAAAGGAGTTTGAGCTCAAATCCTTATGTTGTTCTGTCAAAATGAATCATGCGATCTCTAAATGCAGTTATATGCAGACTCTTAGGACTGTCACTAATTTGCAGATATTGTAGCAGTTTATCATCATTGGGCACTCTTTCGAACCGGATACCACCTGATAGTACAACCATCACTAATACCCACTGATATTATGATAAAATGAATATTGTATTTTATTGGAATGTCAAAAATAAACTTAGGCATCAAGGCATAAAAGCCAAGATAAAAAATTAGTCACCTTCCCTTTTAATATACCAAATTATGATTAAGGCAAGATATTGGACCCGCAATGACCTTGAAAATTCATATCCTTGGGTACATTATGATTCATATACCTTAGTGAGAATCTGGATCAGAAAATAGACAAGGAAATTATTTCAACCTCACTGTAGTTTACACATAACGAAGATCGAGATATATGTGGCTATCCACCCATAGTGGTAGCTCTTACCATAAACATCCAAGTTAGGTGAAATTTATAGGATCATTTGGAACAATCACCATACACAGAAAATCAAGAAAACATTATGCCCCTATCCTTGTGACTCTTTGTCTTTGTGCAGACATCATTAAGAAACTAAGAAGACATAATAAATCATCAATTAAGAATCAATCAAATAAAATTTATAATTACTTAGATGCCCCTAGTTGAAGAACATCATTAGGACATAAAAGAATCATAATCAAACCAATATCAAACTGTGTTTAAGTAGTACTTGTTCATTCATTTGTCAAACATAGTAAAGATTCATCAATCAGAAAATCAAAATGTAAGCAATAAGGTGTTCCATGTCTGCGCATTAATAGGATAATCCGTTCATGTGTGCGATCCAATATAGCCTTGTAGGAACTCCATTAATGTAAATGTCATGTCTGTATATGTGATGTTTAAAAAGACACCCTTGTTTTGGAAAGTGGCATTGTTTTGCATGTATCAAGAAACATTTTGTTCGTGAGGCAAACCATCCTAGAGAAACTATGATACCAGCAAAGATGCCCCTAGTGCAGAATGACTTATTCCTAAGATGTAAATGCAGACAAATCCCAAGCGAGGATAAGATAGCCATTTAGGAAATGAAGTCAGCGTTTGAGCATAGGTATAATTATGAAGGCCTAGTGTCAGTAGCGCATTGATAGATGGAACACAGAACACAAGTGACGCCTATTGCCAGGTTTTCACAACTTGGCAAGATCTTTTCTTTCTCTCTTTTTTTTTTGCTACCAAGATGCCTGTTTTACGAGGTGCTCATTAAGGCACTTTTCTCTTTTTCAATTTTTTTTCTATTTTTGCTTTTTTGTAGTATCAAGGCGCCTGTTTGCCAAGTTTTCACCAAGGATACCCTTTATGTAGGACCTTTTCCATTGTTTTTGGACTTCTTCAGGATCAATTTTGTGAATGTTTTTGGTATTTTGTAAAAACTTTTTACTGTATAGGCACTGCTAGCTAATCATCAAGTGTAGAACCGCTTCAAATGTAGCGTGTTGATAGGATCTAATAGAATGTCTCCCCCAGGTTTAGCTAGTTGATAAGCTCTAGTCCCAAAAGTGGCAGTGATAACATAAGGTCCCAGCCAGTTAGGTTCAAACTTTCCTTTATGTTCTCTGTTAGGCTGGTTCTTAGGATTCTCTTTTAGGATGAGGTCTCCCACTTCAAATTTGCATGGTTTGACCTTCTTGTTGTAACCTTTGGATATTATTTCTTGATACACTTTGAGGTGATCGAATGCTTGTTGTCTGCGCTCATCTAGTAGGTCCAGAGAATTTACCCTATCTATACGATACTGCTCATCAATAACAAGATCTTGTAAACATATATGTAAAGATAGGATTTCAACCTCAATAGGTAGTACTACTTCAACGCCATAGACTAGAGAAAATGGTGTGGCTCCAATTGGCGTTCTGATGATTGTTCTGTAGGCCCATAGTGTCAGATTTAGTTGTAGATGCCAGTCTCTGCCAGACTTACTCACAATTTAGTGTAGGATCTTGAGAATATTCTTGTCGGATGCCTCAGCCTGTCCATTACCTTGAGGATAATAGATTAAGGAGCAATGTTGAGTGATATGGAACTGTTCACAAAGGTTATCAATGTCTTGATTTTTAAATTGGCCCCCATTGTCTGTTACAATTGAAGAGGGTATCCCATATCTACAAATAATGTAGTTTAGAATGAACATAGCTACCTATTTTCCAGTCGCTTTGATTAGAGGCATGGCCTCGACCCACTTTGTGAAATACTCAGTGGCCGTAATGATGAACTTGTGTCCATTTGAAGAGTTGGGATGTATTTGTCCAACCAAGTCAAAGGCCCATTGCTGAAATGGCCAATGTGTTATGAAAGGTATAAGTTCTCTGGCAGGAGCATGGATGAGATTTCCATGTGTCTGGAATTTAAGACATGCTTTTGAAAATTGAATAGTATCTCGTTTCATGGTAGGCCAGTAATAGCCTACTCTGAGCACTTTCTTTGCTAATGAAAAGACATTCTAGTGTGATCCACATACACCTTCCTGGACTTCTTTTAATGCTAGATCCGATTCTTTGAGTTCTAAACATTTAAGAAGCATACCATCGAGACCTCATTGATATAGGTTGTTAGTTATGAGGATGTAACGCGATGCTGTCCTAATCAAGGATCTTTTCTCATTTCTAGATAGATTGTTAGGGATGGTTTGGTCAGAAAGGTAAGCAATGATATTGGCATACCGAGATTGGTCTGGAGTGTTCAAAGCACATATTACCTGGTATTCAAGAGTGTCAAAGGTAGGATAGGATAGTTCTTCCACCAAGAAGTCATAGCGGAATTGATGTTCTTCCAGTTGTAACATGGATGCCAATGTTGCCATAACATCTGTAGCTTTGTTCTCTGATCTTGGTATCTGCTGTAAGGTGATGAAGACAAAATATTTCTTAAAGTCATCAACTAGTTGCTTGTAGGGCATCAACTTCTCATCTTTCATTTGATACTCTCCATTGACCTGATTGATAATTAGTTGGGAGTCACCATATACGTGTAATTCTACAATCTTCCACTCCATAGCTAGCTTAAGACTGTTTACCAATGCTTCATATTCTGAAATATTGTTGGTGCATGGAAACATCAATTTGTAAGATTTGGGAATCTTGTAACCTTGAGGAGTTATGAATAGGACCCCTACTCCAAAACCTTGCTGAGTGAATGAACCATCAAAGTACATCTTCCATGGATATTTAGTTAGATGCATGATTGTTTCATTAGGGAATTCAATTATTAAAGGTTCATCATCCTGGAGTGGTGAATCAGCCAATTGATATGCAAGGACCTATCCTTTGATAGCTCATCGTTCTACATATTTAATGTCAAACTCACTTAGAATCAAAACCCATTTTGCCAAACGTCCTATTAATGTTGTTCTACTCAAAAGGTACTTTAGAGGATCAATCTTAACAATGAGATTCACTGTATGAGAGAGCATGTAGTTCCTTAATTTTTGTGATGCGAAGATGATTGCTAAGCATGCTTTTTCAATAATACTGTAATTGAGCTCATAGGCGACCAGTGTTCTACTAATGTAGTAGATAGCTCTTTCCTTCTTGGTTTCATCCTCTTGTACTAGCAACACTCCTAGGGATGTAGTTGTAGCTGAAATGTATAAGAGTAGGGGTTTTCCATGAATAGGTTCCATAAGAATAGGAGTAGCCAGGTATCCTTTCAATTCTCTAAATTTTGCTTCACAGTGTTCATCCCATTTGAAGGTAACCCCTTTATGTAGTAACTTAGTAAAGGGTTGTGCCCTATCTACAAGTTGGGACATGAATCTCCTGATGGACTAGAGTCTCCCTTGTAGTGTCCTTATTTGACTAATGTTGTGTGGAGGAGCCATCTCTAGAATAGCTTTAACTTTAGCGGGGCCTACCTCAATCCCTTTTGTGGAAACAATGAATCTTAGGAGCTTCCATGATTGGAACCCAAAGACTCATTTCTTTGGGTTGAGCCTTAGTTGGAACTGTTCCATTCAATACAATATCTTTCTTAGGTCAGCAATGTGAGTACCTCTTTCTTTGGATTTAGCTAATGTGTCATCCACGTAGTCCTCCATGTTATTGTGCATCATGTCATGGAATATAGTTGTCATGGCTCTTTGATATGTTGCACCGGCATTATTGAGCCCAAATGGCATGACGTTCCTACAAAATGTACCCCATGCACATCTAAATGTAGTTTTCTCTTAATCCTTAGGGGCAATTTTGATTTGATTATAGCCCAAGAATCCATCCATTAAAGAATACATTTGGTATCTTGTTGTGAGGTCTATGATCATGTCAATATTAGGTAGAGGGAAGTCATCTTTCAAACATGCTTTGTTCAAGTCTCTGAAGCCAGTATAGATCCTGATAGATTTATCAGTTTTTTGACACAAGGACCACATTGGAGATCCATCATGCATAGGTAATGACTCTGATAAATCCAACCTTTAACAACTTCTCTAGTTTTGTTTTTACCAATAATGCAACATAAGGATGCATTTTTTCTAAGTTTTTGTTTCACAGGCTTGATCCCAGGAGCTATAGATAAGTGATGCATGATTAGATTAGGATCTAGTCTTGGCATATCAGTATAAGACCATGCAAAGTTGATCTTCTTCTCTTTTAGGAACTCTGTGAACTATGTCTTCTCCTCTTCTGATAAAGATTGTGCAAGGTGGACTATTTGAAGATTTTCGACAGTGCCCAAATTTACCGGCTGTGTTGGTTCAATCAGTACTGAAGACCTTTCTTGAAAGTGTTCAGGGAGGATATCAAGAGTCTCATCCTTTGGCGCCTCTGAGAGGTTTTCACCATTGGATACATATTTTTTCTTTACTATTTTGGGATCTATTACTGCCATGGAGTGGTTTTCACCATCAGTCCTCTTTTTCTTTTTAATTTTTAGTTTTTGACTAAGAAACCTGATATCCTCCTGTGACATGTTCTTGCTCCTTTCATTGGTGGAAGAAGGGTATGGTTCACAAGCATTGAGATAACAAGCTAGGGTATGGTCATTAGGAAAGTTGAGGATAGGAGTAGGATCTATTTCAATCCAATCAATTAGGTCTGGAATTACCAATGATAGGGAGTCAGACTCTGGGAAGGACAACATCGCGTTAGCATCAAGACCATTAACCGAAATGACACGGTCTGTTAAGTTATTTTTTTCAATATTTAGATCAATAAGAGTGAGATCATCATTAAAAGGGTTGTTGTTAGTTATATGTGGACCAAACTCTAGTGACTCATTAGTAGAAATCTCATCATCATCTCTCTGTAAAAGGAGGCTTCTTTCTTGTAGCCTATTAAATTCTTCTAGACTTATCTAATCGCTAGTTTCTTCATCAATGATCGGGGGAAGGAACTCTTCTTCTGCTTCAGGATTATCAGTGTCATTGGGAGTAGTGTTAGATTGTTTATGAGGAGCTAAGGGTGCTGTAAACATGTGAATTGTATCTATTCCAATATCTTTAGTGGCAACAGATAGCTCTTCCCATTCATAGTCATGAGAGTCAGTGACCTCATCATTAGATCTGTTTAGGTATTCAATAATGGTTATCTGATGTACCCGATTATCTACCTATAGATCAAACTGGGGTAGATCAAGGACATGTGAAATTGTGACCAATTGCCCCAGTTAAGATGTAAATCCTATTTTTGGGGTGTCTCTTGAGTAATTGTTGCTATGGTGTTTCCTACCTCTTGAATGGGAGGTTGTGCTAACAATGGGGTGTGAAGATCCAGTGGTACCTCAAAGTTGGGTACATAGCATTCTCCTTGGTAGTTAGGATCCTATGTGCCAACATGTAATAATCTATCATAGGACCATTTCTCTAGTTCATCTATTTCATCACTCCCTTTAACTGAGTTTGGACTCTCTTTTGAAGAGGGTTTATCAATTTTAGTATTAAAACCCAGTCCTATTTTGTCTCTGGTATTCCGAAACTCCATGGGTATAGGTTTAATAAGCCCTTATCTTGTGTCATTCAGAGGTCCTTTTCCTCTGTATCCCATTTCTTTGAGGAAATCATATCCCTTTCCATACTGTTATGGGGATATTTTTAAGTGTTTGACCTCAACTTCTATCAATTCTCCTTTGTAAAGCCAATCCAAGACTACCTGTTCTTCTGTGTTATCTAAAGAAGATGTGGATGCCTTTACCATGCCAGTTGCTTTGTGTACTTCTGGGTCTTTGGATGTTGTAGATGTGAATGTTGAGGAAGGTTTTCCATAGGATCTTGGTGACACTGGAAGTTTTGTCAGTGAGGGAGTCAGGTCTAGCTTGTACTCTCCCATACCTATTTCTTCAATTTTTAAGGTTTTTCCAAAACTCTTCATAACCATGTATTTGGTAGTTTCAGTATAAATTGCATCTATAGACTCCTTGCTATGTGGGATCATGCTACCAGCTTTGATATTATTACAAGTGCAGTTAGCATCTGCAGGAATCTTCACTTCCACCCCATTTTGTGGGAACTTTATGTACTGGTGGTAAGTAGATGGCACAACTTGCATTTCATGAATCCATGGTCTTCCTAACAGGATATTGTAGGCCAAGGGTAGATCCAACACCTGACATGTGACATTCCTCTTAATTGGTCTGACTCTGATAGGTAGAACAATAAGACCCCTGGAGGATCTTTCTTCCTCGTCATAAGCTTTGATAGTTATTTTGCTTCTAGAGTCAATGGTTTGTTCTGAAAGACCCAGCTTTCTGATGAGATTAAGTGTACAGATATTCAATCTTGCACCTCCATCTATCAACACACATCTAACATAAGATTTATGAATAAGAACTTCAATATGGAGGGGTTGATTATGTGGATGTATCAAAGACTTATCATCCTCTTCAGAAAAGGAGAGGTAATGTGGCGCTGAGATGTGATTAACCATCGCTTGGAATTTGTCTATATCAATATCCTTTGGGACATTAGCAACATGTAGAGCTTTTTCTAGGATTTCCCTATGCATTTTGGATATTTTGAGCAACTCAAAAATGAAAATTTTGGCAGAGGTTTGTTGCAATTGGTCTTCCAAGTCATACTTTTCTTTGAGAATAGTAACCACGTGTTTTACTGCTGGTTTAGGAATACTTACAATAGGAACCTTGGATGTCAGTATCTATTTTGGAGGTCCTTTGATTGTGACCTGTCCCTAGCTCCATGTTACAACATTTGAGTGGAATGAGACACATTTGATTATAACCACATTGATTGACTTAGTCTTAATGTCGAGCATATTGATCACATTGTCATTGTTTGAATAGGTGTAGTTGACTTTGTTACCTTTCCCTTTAGATGTTTCTCCTTTGTCATAATTAGGAAAGGGTTTGTTGAATGCTGTATGATCCTCATTGGTAGTATGTCCATCCACTTTGATCTTACCTCCTTCAATGAGGTATTGAATGACATGTTTGAGTTTAAGGCAATTATTAGTCTTATGCCCCTTGTTTTTATGGAAGACACAATAGGAATTATCATCCCACCATCTGGGTTTGACCATTGGTTCCCATGGTTTAGAATCGGGGATTGTGAGAACTTTGTTATCCAATAGTGTTTTCAAAATGGTCTCAAGAGGCTCTCCCAAAGGAGTGAATGTTCTATGAGGTTTGGAAGTCCATGATAATCCCTTGTCATTATCATTGTTTGCTTTGGGTATGGGAGTTGTTACCTTGGAATCCTTGCTTGCTTGCATACTGTTGGTTAGATTGAATACTTCAGGTTTAGCGCCAACATTGGATGCGTCTACTATGCCATCATTGACAACATTCTTGTTTTGCTTCCACCATTTAGGCTTGGAGTTGGAGTTGTTGGATTTGTTTTCATTTTGAAGGGTGATCTCCCCTCTTTTGACCATGAATTCCTCAATACGGAGGGCATTTTTAATCATTCTATCGAAGCTTCAAGAGTCTTGCATTTGTAAAGTGTATTTCAATTCAGGCACCAAATTATTAACTAAGATCTCCATCTTCTCTATTTCGGGAATGGCCCTTGAATATCGTGTAAAAATATTCCTCCACCTTTGTAGGAAGTGTGTAAATGATTCACGAGTTCACTGTTTGGTATTACATAGGTCCATCATAGTCACATCATGTTGGATGTTGTAGGAGTAATGTTGGATGAATTGTTGGATTAACTCCTCGAATGTTTTGACCTTCAGATTCATTTTTGAGAACCACTCCATGGCATTACCTCCTAGACTTCCTAGAAATAGTCACATGAGGTATGTAGGTTCATGCATGTATTCTATGCTTAGAGCACAAAATTATCTCACATGGTCGTGTGGGTCAGTTTCTCCCGTGTACTTGTCATACTTGGGTCTTGCCACATTGGGAGGAAATGAGATCATAGTGATACTCTTATCAAAAGGAAATGGACAAATGGAGTCCAAAGAGTATGGTGATTTCGGTTTAGCTTTCTCTTGTTTAAGGTTTGTAAGCTTTGTTTGCATCAATGTTAGCTATTTGGAAAGAATAGATATAGGAGTTGGTACCTCCTTTTCTTTGATCTTTTCCACATCATAATCCTTAGGTAATTTGACACTTGTGGATGCTAGATGGAGGAAGTATTTCTTTTTATCGTCATCAATTATCCTTTCCAATATTTTGTGGAACCTCTTACTCTGTTTCAGTTTATCGTACTCATCTTCAGGGATCTCCCCCTCACTATCCAATCCAAATGGATCATATTCAAAGGTGGTTTATTGATTCTCATCCAGATCTTCATGCTTTTGGCTTTTTCTGTTGTCATATTCTTCAAAAGCTGCACTCCATTCACGAGTGTTTCTATCCATTTGTGGAGAGTCTAGATCAAGTAGGGAACTGCGAGATGTTTCTCCTGGAAAGTGTGTTGATTTAGGAGGTACTTCCAATCTTTTAGATGTATACTTGTTGCATCTTGTGTTAACCATGTGGTTGTCTCTCAACTTTTGTCAACGTTTCCCAATAGTGTGAGGTAGAGTCTCAAATCATTCAAGTGAGTGTGCCTAGGTAAAAGTATAGTTTGAGTTTTGGTGGAAGTAAATGATTCTAGTGTTAGAGGGTTAGAATTCCCTGATAGTGAGTTGGGAACCAAGTTGTTGTAAAAAAAGTGGGTAGACCACATGTATTGAGACAGATGGTAAGAGTCTGACAGAACATGCAAGGTAGATGTCTAAAAAAGTTTTCAATATAGCCACAGTGAGACCAAAAGAAGCAATAAGGATAGACTAAAGAGTCAAAAGGAGATCTAAAATAAACTAGCTTCCTCTAAGAGGCAATGATGTAAATTCCCACTGTTCAAATGTTGTCAGTTTTGTTTTGGAAGTGCGTGAAGTTTGAAGACCGCATTTTGAGATTTTTCAATGAGTGAAAAACACATGTAGACCAAGGTTTGAATTTTGTTGCTTGTTTGAAGGTGTTATATTTTTAATGATTTTCAGTCATATCAAGCATTGTTGCATTGTTAGGAGGGTGAAACAAACACACATCTTATCCCTATTTTATAGGTGGATAATGAAAATCTTTGCTTGTTGACTTAGGTACACACTCAAATGCTAATCAGAATACAACCATCACCAAGCACGCAATGGCTCCAGTCATGATGTTGTATTAGCCAACTCCAAATGCAAGTGAGGGCACAATATGACAAATGTCTTGGGGCAATTACTTTTTTCCTTGCACAAAGATTATCACCCTTTCAGAGGTGAATCAGGAATTATTTCAGTTGAAGTTGTTGTAAATTATTGGGCAGTCTATTTGAAACCGTCCCCCATAGAATTGCACAAGGCAAAATTTAGGTGTATAGCCCTATGAGTACCTAAATATATGTAGTCTCGCAAGAAATATTCAAGCGGCTTCACTCTACATATAACCAAGAATATTCAAGGAATGATGTCAAAATTCCATGAACAAAATTGGCTCCATCTTCCGAGGCTTTAGGCTACGAGGAAGCAACTATTTATAGTGAGTTGGAAGGGTTAGTGTAAAACCTGTCCTCACTTGGGTCATTCCCGGGAGATTTTTTCCTCAACTGACAGGCCCTCTACTGTTTAAATAAACATACAAAGGATTGGCGAGCTTAGGATGTCTAGATTTCTGATTCTTCAAAATAAGAAGAGCATACTCTCCTAATCCATGTCATTTTCTCCCAAAACACACAAATCAATGTTCATTCCTTCAAGCTATGTTGAGCTTGATTTAGATTGTTCCTATTTAAGAAAAAGAGGATGCTTGAAGTAATTTTTGCCTTGTTCAATTGACCACAGTTTTTAGTGCTTTTCTTGTTCAATTTATGATTCCAAATGAATTAAATGATTGAACTTGTTCTTTGAACCACAAGATTTAATGATTTGTGTTGTTCATTTACTGATCCCAAATTTAGATGATGAGGTTTGCTTTGTTCAATTACTCCAAATTCTTTTTCAAATCATAAATTGACTTGCGAGTTTATGATTTTCCTTAAAAAGGAAAAAAGCATATTCCTCTGGTCAATTTAGTATAAGATTGGAAAATGTCTTTTAGTTTCAAAAGTGTAAGAAAAGAATATAAGTCAAGATAATGGATTAGTGACCTGTAAAACCACAAGTCAGTATCTTCTTTTTGCTCTCTTAGCTCTGACAAAAATCTGCAAACACAAGTTAGGCTAAAAATAGGTTCAAAATCATGAAAACAACCACATTAGCAAGTTAGAAATCAAATTTACAAATGTTAGAACCTTGTATTTCTGCCCCGTGGACGACAAACGATATTTCATTAACCCAAAATGATAAACCTCAAAAATGATAAAATATTGACCCCAAACAATAAAACGTACCTAGGACGATATTCCTTTTACGCAAAATGATATTTCATACAAAAAATGCAAAAATGATTACCAGAAATGATTTTAAGGCCAAATTTTACCTTCCATAAGTGCAACGATAGACGATATTAAAACTCCCGGAAATAATAAGTTGCTCCCGAAAATGATAAAAGATTTACCAGAAATGATAAGTTGCTCCTGAAAATGATAAACTGTCTGCAAATTTTGAAAATGTTAAGGGAAGAGAGCAAAATTTGGTGAAATTTTGAGCAATCTTGCCCCACGGTGGGCACCAGAGATGTGTGTGTGATTTTTGTACCTGTTAAGAGACACAAAACTTCAATAAATAATTACATTAGTGAAAACAAAGGGGTTAGAAAATATAGCAATCACTAAAATTGATCTATTGCTTCCTATCTAGGAGTATGAAAAATGACATAATAGCCCTCAGATTACACATATTCCAGTGAAAAATACAACCTAAGAATGAAAGATTCAAATGATTCAAAAACATGCATGCTAGCTCTAGAAATGGAGATTACAACAATATAACTAGATTTAAGCTAGAAAGCACTATGAGAGTCCTAAACATGAGCAATATGAGATTGCTTCCTTGATTCTCCAAAATATGGGCAACAAAATGATGCTATCAACTCTTCAAAATTAGGAGCATTATAACAATACAATAAAAGACTTTCAATTTCAGGGCCATTTGAGCTCAAAATCCATCCTATTTATAGGAGAAATGGAGGAAGGGGAGAAGACTCTA
>MU226281.1:416837-429877 GCA_018584345.1 Thuja plicata | reverse complement strand
ATTCTTATATCTCTTTTTGGAGAGGGGTTTTTCCCACTAGGTTTTCTTCTTTGTCTCCGGTTTGCAGAGATTTCCTTGTACTGGGTACCTGATCAGGCCTTGTTGCCGGGACCCATTTCTTGCTTTCTTAGTCTTGCTAGGTTTGCTTTCTCCTTGCGTTCAGCTTAAGGGGGGGTGTTAGAGTAATCAGTTTACTCTTTTTTGGCTTATGCTTTCACTTAGGTGCATATAATTAATTCTTTATATTAATTATATTGCGCATCGTAGCTTTTAGGTTGTAGGGTTTGTTCACCTTTATAAGGTCAAACTTTGTAATCTCTTCTCATTAATTCAGATTATAATTTCGCTCTCATTTTCTGAGCAACTTCTGAGTTCTTCAGCTTTTTTGTTTTTTAGCTTCTTCTTTGTATCAGGTTCTTGCATGCAGGTGTATTCGGGGTTTGTGGATTTGCATGTTTGCAAAATCCTACAGTCAAGAGGTTTAGTATTTATTTGGAATCCTAGATCGCTAAAGGTGGAAGTGATTTCCAAAGCCAAGAACTAGAAATTGGTCAAAGTAAGTTCATGTACTCTCAATTTCTTTTCTTATGTAGTCAATGGTTACGGGCCTACTAAATCTGAAGAAAAGAGGAAGGTGTGGGAAGAAATTTCAAGGGCTGTGGGAGATTTTCTGTCACAAATAGTGATTCTAGCTGGAGAATTCAATGCAACACTATCCCACTCTGAGAAAAGGGGCGGTCAGGGAATGTCGAGCAGAAATCAAAAGGATTTTCAACACTTTGTAGCTTCTTTGGGTTTGCTGGAGATTGAAGCCAAAGGAGGAGCTTATACTTGGACCAATAGGCGACAAGGTTTCTCTAATATAGAAAAAAATATGGATAGGTTCTTCTTGGCTGGGAGCTAGGATAATTTACCCTTTTTTTTGAATCAGAAGTGTTAGGTTTATCAGGTTCATATCACTTTCCAATTTTGATGGTGCTCCAGAAGGATATAGTCCCACTCCGTTGCCCTTTTAAATTGGAAAATATGTGGCTTAGGGACCAAGATTTTTTAGGTTTGGTTCCATAGTGGTGGCGGTCAATGCCTATGGTCAAATGAAATATTTCATTTCAATTTTTCAAGAAACTAATTCTCCTCAATGAGAATATGAAGATTTGGAACAAGGCACACTTTGAAATGTTTTTGAAGAGAAACAAATCCTAGAAGGGAAGCTACGAGCTCTTAATCACAAAATTCTTTCAGATGGTATGCATGAAGTGGAATTTTTGACAAAAAAAGACCTACTTAGTAGATATGGGGAAGTATTGCAAAGAGAGGATATTTATTGGAGGTAGGAGTCCATGGAAAATTGGCTCAGGGTAGGAGACAAAAACACCAAATATTGCCATAGCTCAGTCAAGGTTTGTAGAAGTTTCAAAAAAATCCTTTCCATTCAGAGGGAGGATGGTGTAAGTACAAACAACATGGAATTGATCAACCAGGAAGCAGTGAATTATTTCTCTAGCCTATGGAGGGAAGAGGCCAATTCCTTGGACATAGGCCAAGAAGCCATGTTAGGGGTCATCCCCAAATTGGTCATTTGGGAGGACAACTTGATGTTGATAGCCCCAATATCGATGAGTGAGTTGAAAGCAACTATTTTGGTTTGAGTAGGGACAAATCCCCTAGTCCTTATGAGTTTCAAGCTTTTTTCTATCAAAATGTTTGGGAGCTTTTGAGCCCCAAGCTGTTAGGGGTGGTGGAAGAATCAACATCCAAAGGTTTCGTTTTGAAAGACTTCAATAATTTGATGGTTTCTTTGATTCCTAAAAAGGATAAGCCTTTATTCTTTGAGGACTTTAGGCTCATTTCTCTTTGTAATTCCATCTACAAGATCATCACTAAAGTGGAAACAAATAGAATAAAGAAGGTGCTTGAGAGTCTAATCTCTGAAGAGCAAAGTGGATTTACCCCAAACAAAAACATTGTGGATGAGATCATAGTGGCGCATGAAGCAATTCACATAGCTAAAGAAGGTACTCAGAGAAGGATTATTTTGAAGTTGGACATCTGGAAATCATATGATCGAGTATATAGAGGCTTTCTTACCAGAGTCCTAAAGAAGTTTGGCTTTGCAGACAAGTGGATTAAATGGACAGAGAGCATGATCTCAGATTGCATAGCCTCTATCCTAGTTAATGGAAGCCCTCAAGGTTTCTTCACCACCTTGAGACACATACAACAGGGGGATCATATCTCCCAATTCCTATTTATTCTTTTGGCTGAAGTGTTGGGTAGGTCTATTACCAAAAAAAGATGGTAGGGGAGTTGGGATGGGATTGAAATTGCGAGGGGATTAGAACCAACAACTCACTCCCAATTTGTAGATGACACTTGTTTCTTTGGATTCACTTCCATGAAAGAGGTTTGGGAAATGAAGTAGATTCTATATGAGTATAGTAAGGCTACATGTCAGCCAGTTAATTAGCATAAATCAGAATGTTTTTACTTCAACACGAAGGAGGCCTTGCAGAGGAATACAACGACATTGTTTGGGGCCCAAATTGGACATCTTTAGGGGAAGTTTTTGGGAACTCCCCTTTTGTTGAAGCTAAAATTATTGGGTTGTGAAGGACCTCATTGATGATTGCTTATCTAGAATGGATGGGTGGAAGAGTAAGTGGCTAACTCTGGTAGGCTGCATCCTAATGCTTAAAATAGTTGTCTCGGTCATGCCAATTTATTCCATGGCATGCTTAAAGATCCCAAGAAAATTCATCAAGCTCGTTCAACAATGAATGAGAAAATTTCTCAAGAATGGCGCTCAGGAGCAAGACAAACTCCCTTTGATGGCTTGGGAAATGGTTTGTAAACTGAAATTAGCTGGGGGTGTTGGCTTGAGAGACTAGAAGTTGATCAATGAAGCTATGGGTGCCAAATTAGTGTGGAAATTATATCAGCAACTAGATCAATGATGGGCTCATATTCTACAAGTTAAATACCTCGATGAGGAGGCCAACAAATGAATATTGACCATAGAAAACCTATCCAATGGGTCGACAGTCTAGAACTTCTTAATGAGCTACAAATTATTAGTGACGAACCATCTAAATTGGTCCCTTGGAAATGGTCATAAGGATGACTTATGGAACGATTCCTAGGATGACCTTCTAGCATTGAGCCACAAAGGAATCCCATTGTCCTTAATGACATCAACAATAGAGGCTTGGGGTACTAAGGTTTGTGACTTTCTAGATGAGAGTTCCTTCTCTATATAACAAATTGTCAAATGGAAGGACCTGAGTACTCTTGGATGGTCGAAGGAGGATAGAGGATTGTTGGAGGATATTTTTAACAGGAGGTTAGTGGTAGGATCTCATGAGGAGGATGGAATTAATTGGTGTGGATTGAAGAGTGGCCAATATTCAGTGAATGTAGGGTACACTTTACTAGAAATAGACTCTAACAAGGTGGAATAGGAAGGAAAAATATGTTGGAATAAGGCATGTTTGCCAAAGGTGGGAGCCTTTGCATGCCTGGTAGGAAATGGAAGGGTTTTGATAGGGGATAGGCTCATGCGACTGGGGTTCTTGGGCCCTTTCTGATGTGTTTTGTATCAGAAGGCCAAGGAGGACAGGGATAAATTTTCTTACAATTATTAATTTTCCCAGACGACATGGAGGTTTGGGCTTCAGAAGTTGAATTGGAAAGGTCCCCTCCATACAAACCTATCAGGGTGGTTAGAATCTTGGAGAAAACTAGTAGGAGTTTCTACCTTCTCCTTAGTCTAGGATGTCTTCCCTTCTACCACCCTATGAGAACTTTGGAAAGAGCGTAATAGGAGGATTTTTCAAGATAAAGCTGAACCTTTTCACAGATTCAGCCTTCACCTAGAGAAGGTTGTTTCTGAATTGGTGTCGAATGCAGCAACACATATTAACATATCTAAGGTCCCCTTCAATCAAGATGATATACATATTTAGTGGGCCTGGCCCATGGTGAAATTAATGCTTGTCAATGGGCCAAATAGGGGTAATCCTCTACTTACGGCGGATCCTAGAAGTATGTGGAAGCCCCCTGACCTGAGATGGACTAAAGTGAACTTTGATGGGGCCTCAAGAGGTAGGGACCTCAGGGGCTTGGTATGTAGCCAAAAATTATCTAGGAAACATTACAGGGGTCAGAGCTCAAAGGCTTCAAGATGGAACAAACAATATTGCAGAATGTCTAGCAGCAATAGGTGCAACTCTAATGGCTAAAAAATTGGGAGTGCGGAAGTTGCACTTGGAGGGAGACTCATTTTTAAGAGTGAACAAGATCATGAAGGGGTAGAAAAACACTTGGTACTTGAACAATAATATTAGGAGAACCAGAGACCTCCTTGGTGAGTTTTATGACTTCAAGGTTACTCATGTCCTTAGGGAGGCAAACATACTTGCCGATCAAATCTCCAACATTGGAGCGAATGGATCACTAGTAGACAAGTTCAACCTTTTCAAGGATCTTCATTTTCTGGACTTCGTGGACCTCAAATTTTAATAATAAAAAGATGTGATCTTTTGTGCAAGTGCAAGATACATTTCCCCTCAAGAAAGTGATTTTTTGTAGAAGGAAGGTGGCAAAGAGTTTGTCCTTTCTTAGTTTAGTGGGAAAGGATGATTGGACAAAAGTGATGACATGTTAGTACAATGGGAGATTGAGCCTGGATTTGCTGACAGTGGTTCTTGGGAAAGGAAATCCTGCACACTCCAAGAAGGCTTCATGGGTAGAGACAAAGAATAATAGTACAGATTTAAGTGGAGCCTCGTAGTCTTTTCCCAATTCATTTTTCTCCCAAAATTGAAGAGTATTGATGTAGGTGAATTTCTCCCTCAGATCTCCTTGGCAATTGCCTGGCTTTTGAGGGTCTATTTCAATCCAGAGGATGAGAAATGTTTTCAAGGTGGATGAGCTCAACTTCTGGGATAAAGTGGTGTAGAATTTCTCAACAACGATCTACGGGCGCGCAAAAATTTGGATATTTCCTCTATTTTTCTAGCAGTGGATTTGATGGTTGGCTCCTCCCAAGAGAAGGTCCTTAGGGTAGCACGGGCATGCCTGGAACCCAAGTGGGCTTGAGGAATGATGAGTATTATTGGGAGGTATGAGATTGGAGTGGGGCTACATGTGTATGGGGCTTGTGGCGACTGATTAGTGGAGGTGTAGAGGAGCTTCAACCTCTGATCATGTGGTCCTCTTCCCATCCACTAGAAACCCATTTTCAAGAATCCCACAAAGGATGGACGAACTTGTTTTCTTTCCTGAGAAAGAAGGAAATGGCTAAGGCAACAACAAAATTAGTGCAGAGGTGAGGGCAGAAGGTGACACCAATCAAGTTGACTTCTCCATTGGGAGAAGATGAGCACCCAATGCTGAGGAGGCAGATTCCTCCAAAAATAGAGGGAGGCAGAGGCATTGGGACTCATATCCAAAGAAGAGATGGAGCTATGTTTAGAGGCAGAGCAACTGGTGGAGGTTGTGGGGAGTGGATCAGGTGGCGAGAACCAGGTGAGAGTGGCGGTCGGGGATGATCCCTTGCTTAATTTCACTAGAGAGGAAGCAACAACATGGTTCAAGTAATAGGAGGTGCTACTCTTCACCAGCGCGCCCAATTTTCTATACTAAGGGATAGAATTTTTTTTGGATCATCTTCGAAGAAAATCAAGCTTCATGGGGTTAACAATTAAATGTAATCTGACCATTGAGGGGCCTTTTGTTTAGTTAAAAACATTTGTACTCATCTGGCTAGAAGAGGCTAAGCCAGAAATGTAAAACTCTTTTGATATCAATAAAAATCTTATTATCGATAAAAAAACAAGAAAAAAAGTAAATCCTAAACCTAAAGTGGAACAAATTGTAACATCGAACCCCTAAAGAAAGTTCAAACCTAATCATAAAACTAATTGAACATCAAACAAAATCGAATGCCAACCCTAACACAAATTTTACCTTAACCTTACACTAGAACAAATTAAACCCTAACACAAATCTTAATTGAACACTCAAGTAAATTGAAGCCTAACCCTAAGCCTAATTAAACAATGTAAGAAATCAAACCTAACAATTGCCATATTTGTATTGTTCTTTTAATCCAAACAAATCAACGGTACATATAATCAAATAAAATCATAACCATTTTAAAACATAACCTCAAACGTTATTGAACTCAAATCTCAGTCCATAAGCTTAAATGAATACCAACCTTAACTTTGGACCTAATGTAATTATAATATTTAAACCAAAAATATTGATCCTATAACTAAAAATAAACCAAATCAAATCCTAAACCTAATAGTAGACAAAGCTAAATCAAAACCCCAAACCAAATTAAACCCCACCCCAAACCCTTAAAACTTGAAACTTAGCTCCCTAACAATAAACAAAAGTAAACCCTAAACCTAAAGAGGAACGAATTGTAACATCAATCCCCTAAATCAAGATCAAACCTAATCATAAAACTAATTGAACATCAAAGAAAATTAAACACTAACCCTAGCCCAAATTTTACCCCAACCTTACACTAGAACAAATTGAACCCTAACATGAATCCTATTTGAACACTCAAGAAAATTGAACCCTAACCCTAAGCCTAATCAAACAGTATAAGAAATTAAAGCTAACAATTGTCAAATTTGTGTTGTTCTAGTAATCCAAAATAATCAATGTACATATAATCAAATCAAATCCTAACCCTTTTAAAATATAACCTTAAACATGATACCTAAAACACTCCTCCAAGATGTGTTTTCCTATTCTACTTCTTCACATATTGGTCGAAAGACATACAATGAAAACATGATCCCTGACCAAAATGCCAATTGAACTACAACCTTTATAAAAGACTAATAAAAATTTAACTCTAACCCTTTTTTAAATCTAAACTCAAATTTAACTATTATAAATCTAATAAAATAATAAAGAGCCTATAAGAACATATAATTGAACCCTAAGCCTACATCTAATTGGACAGTAAAAAAAATGAAACTATAAAACAAACACTAAACTATTCAATAGTACAACAAATTAAACCATTACCCCAATCGTAGACAAAATTGAACCCCAAGTCTAATGTTAAAATATATTGAACCCTAGTCCTTACACTAAACAAAATTAAAGCCAAACCCTAAAGGTAATTGAACATTAAACCATATTGAACCCTAATCATAAACCAAAATAACAATATCACTAACTACAATAAAAAATAAAACTCTAATTAAATATAATTAAATACAAAGCCTTATTTTAACCCATAACTCTAACCCTTGCCCTATCAATAAACCAAATTAAACCTTGTAAAATGTAATCCTACACCTACACTAGATTGAACCCATACATTAAAACAAATTGAAACCCGACACTTAACTAAATTAAACCCTAATCCTAAAAAAATTGAACGCTGACTATAAGACAACTAAACAGAAAGATAATTGAAAACCTAACTAAAAATTAAACCAAATTGAACCCTAATCCTAAACCAAATTATGCCATAAAGCTAAGAGTAAACCAAATTGAACCTGATTGTAAACCAAATTATAAACTAAAACTAATACTAAACCAAATTGAATTATAATCCTAACAATAAAATAAATTGAATTATAACCCTAAACATAATTGAATATTAAACCAAATCGAACCCTATCCATCATATTAAACCAAATTGAACCCTGTAATAAGGAGAACCCAAACCCTCCGCAAAATTTAACAAAAAAAATAAAAATAATCTAATTATAATGCAAAAACACACTAAAGCTCAAATCTTATGATTATTATATGATGGCAAATTCAAATCAAATTTGGGGAATAAGTTAGGCACCCTTAATGCCACTTTTGGTGCCCCTAGATAGGCTACATTCAATGTTTAAAACTGGCGCCAAAATAGGCATAAGTAACATCGACTTTAGCATCCCAAGCATATTACATTTTTGGGTCAAAGTTGGCGTTCAAGTCGTCCTCAATCACTGCGTCATTAAACACAACGAACCACTGCATCGTTAAGCATTAATATTTTTCAAATATAAAATAATTGTATTATTTTCGCATGAAACATTCACTATCACATCCACTAATGAATCAAAAATAAATAAAAAATCCTGCCCGCGTTAAAATTACCGGCATATGTCGCTATGATTTTCTATTTTGCTTGTTTTTTGTTTGTTAGGTTGCTCTTGTTGATCTCTTAGTTTTCAATTTTCTCTCTCGCTTTTATTTTGTTTCCAAATACAGAGCATAGGTTAGATGGTGTTTACAATGTTTGGTCACCCAGTTTATATTATTTGGGGGAGAGAGTGTACATAATAGATGGATAGAAATCAAACCCGTGATTTTTCTTTAAACATGAAAATCATGTATGTTTTGCCTTTTGGTTCAATTTGAATCCATATAAATATATTTAGATAGAAATTTTAGTAATAGATTTCTAGAAAAGGGATGCCACCTGGTAGAGAATGGTTGAGCTTCGATTAATTTGGGTTATTTTGGTGGTCTTATTTTTGCAATATTTATTCCATCACAGGGTTTCAATGAATAACACTTTCTCACAATTGCACAACTTATGACGATATTAGGGATCATTATGAAATCATCTTAAAGGCTAACAACATGTACAGTTTATTTGAAGAAGACAAGATCAACCAAATTGGCAGTTTTTTAGTTAAAAGTCATAACAGAAGATCAAAAAGGAAACATATATGGAAATTGCTTAAGGTTGTGGTCTTTTGGTTCCTTTGACTATTTGGTCTCATTGACCATTATTAAAATTATTAAAATTTCATGAGGAAGATTAATTGGTTCTCTCTTAGTCCCCTAGACCACTGGTCTCTTGGACATCATTAAAATTACTTCCTTCATTCGTCAAGGTAAACCTCACTCATTAATCACACGTTTGTTTTAAATCACCCATTTCTATTAATTTGTTTGATTGGTGCCCTGATTTCATACCACAGAGTGGAAAAAAACTTTCATACTTGGAAATGTGAACTTTGTTTGCCTCCATAGACTGAATAAAAATAATTTCCCCTAGGTCGCCTCAAAATGTCAAGAAATAGAGGGAAGGGAGAAGACTCTAGCCACAATTAGGTAGATTTGTAAATGTTTCCATTGTTTCTTTGGTTTTAGTTTTTTAGTTTTTTATTTAGAATAATTTATTTTATTATATGTATAGGGCCATGAGACTGTCAAAGAAAAAAAGGCATTGGCTTCCATATTGGGGGAAGATGCACCGAACAAACTAGAGCGGGTGGACTTGACAAGGCTTTCCAGATGGTGGAACCCATGTCTACAAAGCAATTTGTATCCATGATTATTCATGGAAGTAACTCTTTACATATATTTACTTATCTTTTATAGATTTTTTTATTCTCTATCATCTTTGTCTTAATGAATTATTATTCTATCCTTTTCCTTCACTTTCCTATTTCTCATGGCTTAATTTTTTAGGACTCTTCTTATGTTCTTGTTCTTGAAACGTTTTCTTGAAGCTCCTTTTTCACTAGATGAATCTAGGAATTTAATTTTGTAACTTTCCCTCCTTAGGGACAAAGAATAATTACAATTAATCTTGGAAGTGCCTTTTTTAAAAGTTAAAGTTTTATGTAATACTTTCATCTAAATAATAATGCACTTAAGTAATTTCACATATCTTATTGTTGCCTTAAAATCCTTAATCCATCTAGGCGGTAAAAACAATTAGAGTACAATCAAACCTCCGAGGTAATATTTTGCAAGCTGAGAATTTTAACTTTGATTTAATGATGCACACAAATGTTCTAAAAATTAGATTCTACAAAAGAGTTATTTCTAATATGCCTATCTAAAGTTTTGACTTTCATGCCATTAATTATAAATCAAGGCAAAATAAAACTATAGTGGTGTGTTATTTCCTATATATATTGCTCTTTTATTTGATTATTGATGGAAACAAGGCTTTTTAAAGAAATAAAAAGAGCTAATTTAAAGAGACCAACTAAAATAGTAAAACCTTATGTAATCCATAAACAAGAAATTGCGTTATAGATTTGGTTCATTTCTATTTCATATGCTTAATTAATTTTTTTTTTATCAGTAACAGTTGGATTTATTATTATTTCATCAACGCTTTTAACTGGAGCTTGGAACCAGTGAGAGCACAAATGGAGGCTCTCATCCCTATGCTTATAGTACCGAGGCATGAACACCTATATCATATTTTTTTCCTTATATCTCCCTGATCAACTGCCATGATGGTATCGCGACCTCCTTATATATCCCTGCGCGATGGCCATCTCTATCAATATCGTCCTTATCTCTCCACGTTGTTGAAACCTTATACCTCCCTCGGTGGTTGTCCCTTATGTCTCCCTTTGGTGTCAAAGTCTCCCTATCGATGACGCATCCCTACCAGAAATCAACCGTTGTTTCATATGCTTAATTATTACCATATGAATCACATCTTATCTTTATGGCTTTGATCTATTTAAAAGAATCAATGTTAAAACTTTTTATTGTAATTACCCATATTGCAAGTTGATCACTATTTAAGCATTGCGTGATGGTAAAGAAACATGGCGAGAAAAGACAAAGACCTTTGATGAATTTTTAATTATTACGTGTCATTTTAAAATGATTATAACCTTCTATTTCGCTTAGGGTTTTATTATATTATTTAAATATTGGACCTTTGCATGCAGGCTACCAAGGTGGCAAACATGGTGGATATATCAGATGCCCGATAGTACAGATTCTTGATGTTGGGACAAGTAGTTACCTGCAAACATGGTGAAAAGGGGGTCGCAGAGGGATCATCATAGATCAACTTTGCCTTTACTTGTCATTGAGATTCCTATTTGGAATTCAATTAGCGATTGTAGTTTCTGAGATTAGTGATACCAGCCTATGCTTGGATTGGAGTACAACAATAGTGATATAATTCCAGCATACATAAGGAGTAGTGACAATCATTCCTAGCGATCATAAGTTTGGTGACATCTTCTGAGTTCGGCGCCAATGTTATTATATGCCACTTTATAAACAACAACAATATCATATTCCATCCAATAGCATCACCATAGAGGTGACATCTTCATATAAATTTTCAACCATCAGAGAACATCTTGCAACATAATCAGAGGAAGTAACATCATTAGAGATCAAAATATCCATAGCTCACAACATAACATTAATTTTGATAATCAGAGATCTGACAATTGCAACATCTTTGCATTTTTGGAACCTACATCTGAGTTACATATCAGACACCATAATCAGAGTTCATAGTAGACATAACATACTGACCTCATCTTACAGATCGTGCACCACAAAATGCATTGTTAAGTCCATCGACTCCAACGTACTATGCAGAGATTGTAAATAAAACCATGGCTGGTTATATGATTTGACTACCATCATGATGCAGACCCATTATCTAAGATGTTGACTTAGACTTAATACGAAGATATTATTGAGTTACTGTTATAAGATCAAAGCAGTTAGTACTTGAGTAATTGTTATCAAATGAGAATGATCAAACACTGAATTATTGTAATCTTTAAACATTCGGTTATGGGTTAGGTTATGTTAGGAAACGTTGTGATGATCCAATGCACCCTTTGAGTTTCATATTTATATGGATACCAAAATTAACACGAGGGGAAGAAGATTGATTGGATGATAGTTGGATAGGAATAGATGGATCAAATACTGCAAACATGAATTCAATATACCGGTTTTCATAATCAAGTAGAGATAAGTCTATTTTTTCTTTCATATGCGCAATTATTTCATTATTATTTTACAATCAGTCCTTCAGATAAATCAATAAGAACTTCTTTAAAGTGATCGTTTGATGCACATACTCTCTATTTTAGTTTATATTTTGTATTATCAATTGGTTTTTTCTCATTTTCGCATCGTTAAATTTTGTTGATTGAGGCCTTGGTCAATCGGTCTGCCTTTTGAGAAATAATACCCAATTGAAATATATCTGAACTTATTTTAGGTTCTATGTGCATTTCATAACACCTTTAAAGTGATAAGTTTTGTTTGCAAAACTATCTCTAAAGTTGAACGCAAGATTGAAATAATATTGACTCTATTGCCCTTAGTTGAATAAAGTACTGATCTTTCTTGTTTATTGAATTATGGTATAAAGTTTCATTGTTTAAAGTTTTGAAATACTATATTCATTTGCTCTATCCAGTTTATATCTTAAATCTATCAAGCATTCTTTAAATTCTTGCAATATTACATTTGAATACTTTAATAATATATTGCTCTTAAGTTTCATTGTTTAAAGTTTTGAAATACTATATTCATTTTTCTCTTATTCAATTTATATCTTAAATTCATCAAGCATTCTTTAAATTCTTGCAATATTACATTTAAACATTTTAATAATATATTGCTCTTAGTTTTGTGGTCTCAAATAGTACTTTTCCATACTTTTAAAGCAAGAAGTTTGAATCGCAAATTATCTTCTCTAAAAATCCCTTGAAGACTTAATTAGAAGACAAGTTTAGGATATAGGCCTACCAGCCTTGGTTTTGCAGAGCCAAAATTGTAGAAGTTTGATATTTGGAATAAGTTGAAACCTTTTTTGTTGGAAAATCACTTGGGTTTCTCATCATTGGATAGGAAAAATCCATAGGAAATCCAATCTGTTGATTTGAGTACCAACACCAGATATATAGAAAAATGATCTAGTAAAGACTCTATAACATTCCAACCAAATCAAGTGTGTCAAAGGGAATCAATTGACTCCACAACACATCCTAGATCAAGCGTAAGATCGAGGAGGAATTCAATAAGAATAAACTATAGGAGTGTGGAACATGGAACAAAGACTTATAATGTCCCAGAAACTCCTAGGACACAAACTTCTTCTAGAATGCCATGTTTTTCATCTTGCATTGGTAGCTATAATAGCTGTTAAGTTTTTAGGATAGCTGCAAATGTAATAACACTCTATGTTGTATGTATTTTCCAAATGCAACAATCTCTCTTTCATTTATATTGGGAATGAGGATAGGAGAGACATGTCCCTTCATGGG
>MU226281.1:393104-414647 GCA_018584345.1 Thuja plicata | reverse complement strand
TTCATTATTATTTATAAGAAAGGACATACCTCTTCCAACTAATTATAATTTAATCAATCTTATAATGTTTCATCAATCAATTATTAATTAAGAATAATAATATAATAATTTAATATTAAATATGAAATGTCATATGATTAATAATAATATAACATATATATTATATTATTATTAATCAGCATATATTATATGTATTCTAATGATCATATGACTGAAGATACAAACATTAACAATAGCAAGATAGAATATGATGCGGTTTTAGGGGAAGTCCGAATGACAGATGCTGGAAAAGCATTTGTGAATAGGTTGAAGGAAGCATGCCTTCAACGGTTCAAAGACCATCTACATTTCCCATTCTCAAAGATACCCACAGACCTGCAAAAAAAGGTTATCGAGGAAATGGAGGCTGAATTTGGAAGAGGTTGGTCTATAAGGAAGATAAATCTATGAATGTCTCAAATCTGCAAGCGATTTCAGTGAAACCAAACAAAGAAGATAAAAATACTCCCTCTCAAGCTAAGGATAAAAAAGGCCAATTAATGTAAGTGTGAAAGTATGGAAAAAACTTGTAAAAGCATGTGATAATTCTGAGGTACAGAGGAAGTCAGGTGAGGAGAGTATGAAGGTATTTGAATTTTATCATAAGATTATAGAAAATTTATTAGATGATTCTTCAATTTTATTTGTGCATAGTTAAACTGAATAAATATACATTTCAGGACAAGGCCTCCAAGACTAGGCTTGTAAAAATTTATGCCACACAACACAGTGGCCAGAAAGGTTTACATGCCTTGATTTGTACATTTATAAGTATATTTAATATGTTAAATAATATATTTTTTTAAATTTCCTAGGAAAAAGTCAATGATTGCATATTAATTAGTTTCACTAGTCCACGTGCCATGTTTTGACAAGAGGAGAAATATGGCCGACATCCAACACAATTTGAAAAGGAAATGTCGCAAAGCAAAAAGTGGACCGATTTTGTAATCTGGATGGAGAATGAGGTATCAATAGTTGACTTTCAATAATTTAGTTGGATATTGTTGTGTTAATATGTAAATTTGCATTTATTCTTTTGAGTTTTTTATTGATGCGTAGGATGAGTTCTAAAGTGCTTCTCTATTGGCCTTAGATCCCACTCAAGTGTCCCATTATTTCATGTTGAGGAAAAAAATATTATTTGCCTTAAAGGGCAGTGGGTGAAATTCATGCCATATTTTCATCACATATTTTAATTAATAACCATAGACTTTCAATGTCTCTTAAGTGTCCGCGTGTAAGTAATGAGATGTATTATTTGAGTAATTATTCCCATGTTGATTTGATTTATCTTCTTTTTTCCCAAACATGGTATTTCAAGGAGTGCTTCCTCGATATCTCAAGGAATGCTTCCTTGAATTCATGTTGTCATTCTACTAAGTGATCCACATGCATATTTGTCATCCTTCCTCACGATGATTCCATTATTTTAACATATAATAATGTTTTGATGTATCTATGTGGGCATCCTATAAATGTAACACATCACTGTAGAAATATGTTTGCACCAAGGTCAAGTCATCATGGATTTCTAATGTGTATTGCATGAAATCACCTTTGTCATACCTTTCAACCTTGTAGTATTCAACTTCATGTTTCAAGTTATCAATTTCCTTCTTATGCCCTTCCATTTATGATGTAGAGGACTTATTCAAAATATAAGGACACAATAAAAAACTCAGCAAAGTCTCATATGTCACTCCTCAAATGGGCTTATCCCATTATTCCCATTAGATATCCTAACAAAGGATCCTATATCTAATCATTTTCCTGACATGAAATGGTTCTCTACAAAAGCTTATTGTTGTCTTAAGGACTTCCTTGTATCCCCATCAACCTAGTCAAATACCCTGCAAGGCCACTTCACAAGTTTTATTCGCACTTCCTTCATACATGGCACCTAGGCCTACTAGTCCCATTTGATTAGTTTTTGGGATTTAATTATTCAACCCCTATTATTATGCACAAATAAAGGATACTTTGGAATACCCTTTTTAGAGTTACATGACATATCTAAAAACTCCCATATTTTGTTTTGGGACACCAAAGGAAAAATGGGCCTGTAATCAGTTTTGGGGGCACAATTAGCCCTACTTTCCAAAGAAAGTACTTGAAAACCCTTAACGATTTCTTGACCGATAACACAAAAATATGGAATTCAACACTGAAACAAAGATTCCACTAGTTTTAGGCACCTAAACCCCACAAATTTGTCTGACTCCAAATTTGCATTCACAGTCACACAAACAAGATTGTCACGTAGCAAATGTCAGGCCCAGAGCTTCTGTTTTCTCTCTCCCAATTCCACCTCTTTCTCTACAAGCAGATGCATCTTCAAAGGGAACCCAAGCACTACCATTCCATCAATATTTTGTTTTTTCTATGGTGGAATGGACTCTCACAAGCATTTAATTTTCAAACCCTAGTTGGTGAGGGTTTCAAACCCACCTTGAGAAAAATGGCAATAACTCCTTCAAACTTTAACAAAAAAATATTAAAACCAATTGCATATCAAAATTTATTCTCCCCTCTTTCCACCAATGCAAGTTTCATGGTGTGAGAGTATAGTACAGGTCCGTACAATTCTCCAATATGTCCAATTCAGCCCCAAAGAATTCATCAGCTGCATAAAAAATATAATAAGTAAGAGGTGGTATATAATTTTGGATTTCTTCCCACTGGACTCGACTCGACTCTCATCATTTCATTGCACAAAGTAAGTGACAAAACAACCTATTTCAAAATTGGCCCTTCTTTGAGCAACATATGTAGCAACGAGACTTACGATTCTTGAAAATGAGAAGCATCCTTCTCCCCATACAACCTGTTAACTAGGGCCACTATATTTTTTTAGTGAACACATGAGGCTGATGGAAGGGTACCATTTAGTGTTCATATAAGTTAATGTTTATCTTGATTATTTGGAAAACTAAGCTCTATCTAATACTGGTCTTATGACTTTTGGGTTGTAGGTTGCAATGTTGTAGTAGTGGTAGTGGAATATACATATCTCAAAATAATTATATCACATCAATTCCTTGTGATAGAGGATTTAAGATGACTAAGGAGTGATAGAAAAAGAAGAGGAGGAAACTATATTTTAGATTTCCAAAAGGTTAGAAAATGTGTAAATGAGTAGTCTGTTGGGGATTATTCTAGTAGGACAATAAAACACCAACTAATGAGGCTTGGACAACCTTCTTCACTTTGAGCTGCAAAGGACTTGGGATGGTATTCCTTATTCTAAGTCTGTACATATGATAGATTCATTCTAATGGCCACCTACAAACCTTCAAATGTGGGTAAGCCTCAGATTTTATGTAGATGGGTCTTTTATTTCAGCACTTGAACAAGTAATCCCATTTTCTTTAACAAACACTAAGAACACATGAATTATATATCCCCTTCTCAGAATCATGGATGAGTGTTATATGGATACTTTTAAATGCTCCTCCACATTTTTATAAGGACTATGCAAATAAGGGAACACAAATAAATTAAATAGAATAGAAGAGAACATAAAGGAACAACATATTTGATTAATTTTATTTTAAATCTGAAAACCTTCTAGGGCTCTCAATAGTGCAGTGCCCAATCTCGAGCTAGAGAGTGAAAGTAAAGCCATGACAAAGATTGTATGAACAAATAAAATGTAGCCAGTGGTTTTTGAATATGTTAATGCTTAAATTAACAAGCTCACTCATGTTATCATAAATTTCTACTTCAACAATCCATTTCATACAATGAAAATAATTGTTATCTGCACAAAGAAATTTGACTCTCTCCTTGAGAGAGACCCGTGAACAAATAACACACCCACAAAAAAATTGTACAAAAAATTCAACCATTTTTATATATTGAATTCATATGATTTAAGTATACAAAGTTGGAGATAACTTTATGACTTTAGGATTTATAATTGCACAAACTGATAACATTGCTCATGAGATTACACTATCTAACAATTACATTCACCTTCAGCAACCTGAAACTAAACACTATCCTTGTTACAAGCCTTGTAATTCCTTTTATATTTAAGGAATGAAACAAGCTTCGGGCCACTAACAAAGATTGGATTCTACCACCATTAATCTATTGCAGACAATAATATCCTAACAGAGTTTGTTACCACCAGACTTATCCTAAAGTAAAACTGCTTGGTCGATACACAAGGAAGATATAGTGACAAGGAAAGTGCTTTCAATGAACCAATTAGGTTTGTGAGCCATCCCAATATCGACCATGGGTGGTTATTGAAGCTAAAAATGCCATAAAGAAAGATTCCCACTGCCTTTCCCATTAGAATAAAAATTTGAGACTTCTTCCCATGGAGATATAGGCGGGTTCCAATGCCCCAGTTTCTTTCCCTGCAACCTCTGATCCTTCCTCTACAGCCTTTGACCCTACCCTTGCATCCCTTGCCCTATTACTATCACCCTGATTTAAGATAATCAAAGTGGTAGCCTAAGGGATTGGATTAATTTGAAAACCACATAAAAAGTTCGTAGTTGCGCTCAAGCATTCTAATTCCCCTTTATCAATCAAAAACTCTTATAATATCCCTTTATCAACAATATCAACATCATTATACTTCATTTTCTGATCTTTGTATGTTTATTCTAGTAGACCATTTCGTCCTATAACAAAAAACTTTTATCTTCTCTACAAACTCCATCCTCAACCTCCTCAATTAAAGGAAAACCAACCTATTGCAAATATTCAAACCATGAAGCACCATTTATATCCATACCACCTCAGTAATACAATTCACTTTTCTCAAAATGTTGATGGCGACATCCATTACAAAACTTGTACAATTTTCCTCGTATACTTGTGTCAACAAGACAGTGTACATAAAATAGATTAGGAAATATATCACTCTTTTGATGTTAAGTACTTAATTAGGCAACATTATGATCTCCACCATTGGTTTTCTTCTTGATAACAACAAATCCACTATAATTATCAAAAAGTTCATTCGGTGAAACAATTGATTTCCACTCAAATTGATTACTCGAGCTCTCCAAATAGTAGGTCGGATGTAACACCAACCATCTAATCCCCACTTTGCCTTTTTCTTCATCACCAAATACTTCACTTCAACCATGATAATCCCCGTGAATGTTAAATTTATCTATCTATCTATCTATAAAACATGATAATCCACGTATGTTCATGACACTTTTTATGTATTCATTACTTTAGATACATTTATTAAGTAACTGTAATATTGATATATCACATAGGGTATCTATTTTGGTCCCTTACACTGTTTGGACTCGTGGCTGCCATTAAAATCATTTATTCATTCATTTTCTAATTCTATGACATGACATCGACTATGGTGCAACCAGAAAGCACCACAGTATAGTGTTGTGAAGAAGAAGAAGATAATTGTATCGTCCATGAGGATAAATATAGCTAAATAAAATTGACTAAACAAAAAATAACAATGTATGTGGGTGAATTCTAGTTTCCCCATAGCCAGGAGTGCGTGGACACATGCTTCCATATAAGTTGGGGGGAGTGTGTGCCCACATGTCACATACACATCATTATGCATAGTAGTATACCTATGTTCTATGTGCCAACATGTCAAATTTTTAAATTATGAAATCTAGAATCCCTCTTTAATGCCTTCCTTATTGTTTAAGTAGTTCTCAAAAAATTATAAATTGGTAGCATACAAAGTCGGCTCAACTCTTCCTTAGTACTATTTCCTAATGTATTGGAAGCCTAAAACTAACTGTGCTTGATCAAATAACAAGAAGAAAAACTAATTTGGAAATTTTTGAGCTATTATTGAGAACATAGGTAGCCATGTATAGTCTAGTGCCTAGTTTAGAGGTACAAAGTCATATACTGGGTTATATTAAATTCCCACAAACACCAAAGCAAGAATCATTGGGATTATGGCAGGTCAATTCCTAAAATTGACACATCCCTCTCATATTGGCCTGAAACTCTTACTTAAGCATTCATATCACATATATTAATTACTATTGTTTATACATAGAATTTTAACTCCATCATTGAAGGAGAGAATATAGATAAACAATACATATTACATTCAAGAGTGCAAAGTTAAATTCAAACAAGCCCTTAGTTTATTAAACTCAAATAATTGATATACATTCTATGGAGATAGTTCCATGCCAGTTAGAACATTTTTTCATAAAATGAAATGCATGTATTCATAGAAATGAAAATACAACTATACTTGAGCCCCTGCTTCCAAAACCTAGGATATTCCTACATACATGCTAACTCTACCCAGAGTTTCTCAGAACCTTTGCTTTGTCCATGGAATCCATTTTATAACACAAGGGATGCAACAAGATACTAGCTGACAAAATGACAAAAGCATCCTCAGTCACTGAGGGTTATTTGCAGAGGAGTGCCTTCATCACGAATGATTGTCTACCCATTTTGTCTTCTAGCACAATTATTGTTTTGGATTGCCGCTAGCCAGTAATTCAAAGAGACTTAGTGTCCTTGGGAGGTCTATGATCCATACTTGGTGGTTCAAAATTGCAATAGAGTAGAAAATGTAAGATGTGCATGCTCATGTGACCACAAGGAGGCCCCCAATAGATGATTCTCATGCTCCCCCTTCTGAGGGTAGGAGTATTTTGATGAGTCTCAGAGGGTGTTGAATACACACTAGTCCTCATTTCCTTTCCATACAACCAAGTCCTCTCACTTAACCCACACTTGTAATCATATTAAGGCACAAAAAAGAGAGATAGTTTGCTTCAGCAAGAGCTGGCTCCACCAGTCTCTTGGAGCTAGGCATTTGGACATATCCATAACCACCCCATAGCCTTTCGATAACTTTGTATCTAAAAGACAATGCATCTTTATAGCTAAAATTCTTGTAAACCTCTTGCAACACTATTAACTGTAAGCATACTACAACCTCTGTGGAAAATTTCATTCTGGCAATGCCACTTGGTGAATTGCAAACTTCAGAAACTCACTCTTGAATACAAGTGTGTAACCACAAGGGGTATTTATCTATCATTGTGAAGCTTTTTCCTTTGATTTTTTGCTTACATTTCATGGTGACAATATGATGTTTTTCCTTGATGTAACATCCCCTAAAAAATCCTGCAAAAAAGATCTTAAACTAATTGAAAATTGGTCAAGCTAAGTCGGATTTGACACTTTAGGTCCTTTGATGGAAAAATGCATTAATCATTCCCCTGGTTGATTGAAAATATCACTAATTTGACCTGCAAAATGTCACTTCATTCCTTGGGATCCTCATCTTTTTACTTAGCTTCATGAATTCATCGTCAAACACCCTTCAACTCGCCCATTTGGCACCTTGTAGCTTATGTGGAACCACATGTCACCTATGGATAGGCACTTCCTTTCATTTCATTGAGCCCAAAAAAGATACCTCGCACCTCTGTTATACCTTTTATTCAATTTGAAAATCCCACATGGGACGACCGGGTTCACTTTCTACCTTAGGCTTTTAACACATTATCCCACACCTCCGTGGAAGCCCAAGGTCCTTTTCCTTATTCTATCGGGCTTGAAAAGCTTAAGTATCGGCTTAATTATTATATCACTTTGTCATGTTTTGTCTGTCTCATTCCTAGGTTGTCATAGCAGTTTGATCATGAACTTTGGTTTTTAGTTGTTTTAAGTTTGTCTTATGGAATTGATGCAAACATTTCACCTTTAACATGCCCTAATAAAAATGATAACACTTGGTACATTAATTTTAATTTCCTCATCAAAGATGTAGACTAGGTATTACTAAGTCCCAATAGGAAGACCTAAATTTACCTCCTCATCTAAGAAACAACATAGGGAAATGATGCCTACACAAGAATTTTAGGGGGATGAAAATAGATCTTGAGAAAGAGAATTTCCCCAGAAAAAACACAAGTTTTTGATGGAAGGAAACCTAAAAAAAGATAACTTAGGATTAGCAAGGCTCGTTGCTGCAACTGAGAAAGTGGCAGGTGGAGAACCAGAACAAAAGCAATTCCTAGTAGGTACTATTATGGGGTTTAGCACCTAGTTTTTGATTCTATTCATAGTGATTTATTAAAATTATTTAGATATGGGCATGAACCTATCCATATATTTTTGTTGATATCAGTCTGCTGTGTGATCTACCTATATTACTCTTACATGTGATTCAATAAATGTTATTGTAAAGTAGTTATGTATATACAATTGTCTTGTGCACTTCAAAGTTATCATATTTTTGACATGTTGTAACAACACTTTGATGAATAGAATGATACTTTATTTTTATGCATATGAGTTAATATTTTGGAAGACTAGTCTAAGCGATCCCACTTGATAATAAATTTCACTGGCAACATTCTACAGTGTCGAGAGTCTAGACCAGCAGGTTTGGTTTATTGCTTTCAACTATTTGAGGATGAGAGATCCATTCTAGAGATGTAGGATTATATTGGGTTACATATATGCCCGAGATTATGACCAATAGGGGTATGATCTCCACTTTATTAGAGAGGTGTAATTTTGAGACATGCACCTTTCATCTTCCCACTAGAGAGTGCACTGTCACTCTTGAGGATGTTTACCGCATCCTTCAGGTGCCTATCCAGGGTGCCTTAGTAGAGTTTACCTAGTATCCTAGTGTCGCTACATTATCTGAGATGATTGGTCTTCCTGTTGATTAGTTAGGGATGTATGATCCCTATGATATCCTATGGTCTTAATTTGGCATGGGTTTAGATAGATTGAGCACATTTATTGGTAGTTTGATACGTAGGATTATGTGTCCCAATCGTAGGCAGCATGGCTTTAACGTAGGATGGGGAGTTGTTCTGCAGGGTATGGTGAGAGACCATAGAGTTTATGCCTGGGGGCCTTGTATTTTGGCCCATATATACCATCATATGTTTTATGTGGCTTACTGAGGTGGTAATTCACTTGGATGTGGTGCAACTTTACTTAAGATCTCGGCATGGGAGCGCATCATTGTATGTCATCCCGTAGGTGCTCACGATCTTCATTCTCAGAGACCTATGTGTTTATGTATGATGGAGCTATGGTGTAGTCCCATATGGGGCATATGATGTACTGGAGGCAGTAGTTGTATATGATGCCTTACTTCATTTGGAGGTTTTATAAGGTGTGTCATGTGTGGGAGGGTGAGGATGCACACCTTCCTTTTTGTCGACAGAGGAGGTTCTTGATTGGACATGTGATAGAGCACATTCATATGATAGATTTGAACAACACTGATAGGGTGTTGCGATGGTTTGGGGGGCGCTACGATGTGACTGATTCTTATGCATACTTTTCTTGAAGATCCTGAGATGTTACTTTGTGGGTGCGTTGATATCGATGCATGCTGCTAGGACTATTTTTGATAGTCTGGGACCTATTGAATGGACTTGGTGATCAGCCATGGTGGATCGAGGTATATCTTTTTATTGCTTATTTCCTTTTTGGTTCATGTATCTCTTTAGGTTCATTTAATATCAATCTTGATCTGATTCTCCCTTATGCTTCTTAGCCATGTGGTACTGATACTGAACTTGTTTTGTTTGCAGGCACGACCCCACAGTTTTATTCTTGGTGGTTGATAGCTCATCCTGTTGCCCTTATAGATGTGTCACATCCTATTAATGGTGTCATCATGAGGAGGCATTGATAGGGGGTAGAGGGAGGGATGGAGGCAAATATGGAGGGAGAGATGGAGGGAGAGATGGGGGGAAAGATGGTAGAGGTGGAGGATGGGGGTGGGAGAGGGGGAGGTAAATAAAGAGATGGAGGTCATAGGAGGGGTGACAATGATGATCTTGATCATGGGCAGGGTGGTGTGGGTGTTAGGACTAGAGGTGGTGGCCCTACGGTGAGTGAGCATATGAGAGGGCAGGTTGTTAGCTCTAGTCGGGTGGGATTGAGGGTCAGATTGGAGGAGGAGGAGGGGATGGAGGAGGAGGGACCTTAAATTGTTAGGAGGGTGAGGAGGTGGATGGAGGAGAGAGATGTAGAGATGGTAGATATTGAGGAGGTTGGGTCTGAGTCCTCTGCTTCCAGCAGCGGTAGCAGTGATAGTAGCGGGAGTGGAAGTGAGAGTAGCAAGGAGGGCTCCTGGGTGGTCAAAGGTGAGCGGTTGAGAGGGACTAGGGAGGAGGGTCAGATGGATGTATCCATGGGTGGATAGGATGATGATCCAGTGGAGGTGGAGAGGTTGACCAGGAGATAGCTGAGTTGCAGATTAGATTGGTGGCTTCATAGGTGTAGGCTACATCCTTGCAGAGCAGTTTCACTACTGCTGAGAGTTGGGTTACTATTGCGGAGGTTTGGGTTACTCCTACAGAGGCTAGGGAGAGTCAAGCTTGCTCATATGTTATATCTTGCATAGATGGTTTATAGGATCTACCTCATTGGGAGGTTCTTGACCATTTTTAGAGATTAGGGCATGAGGCCCAGAGAGAGATTGATTACTAGTAGCACCATTATGAGGGTGTTTTTCCTTCTACTTAGTGGGTTCTCATCTATACTGCCTCTCAGAGATCCAGCAAGGCTAAGTGATTATAGAGAAGTGGTATGGTCAGAGATCCTTTGTAGCAACAAAGGCCAGGACCTGATATGACACTCCCTTGTCCACCTGGCAGCGAGGGTGGGGGTAGCACTTGTTGACACCTTGTAGCCTGATCCATTGTGCACCTTGGTGTACCATTTTTGTATTGATTATGTACTGATATTATACTAATTTTGTATCCATGATGTACAAATATTTATAGACATTTATGTTGATCACCATTTTGGAGACTTGTGACCCTCCATTGTACTCAGACATTTGATATATGAGATGCTTTATTTATTACATGACTCTACATGATGTGCAGTTTATTTCTATATGCTTTGTGTATGTTGATGCACTTTATAATATGCCTTATGGTTATATGCATGTGGTGTGATTCTATTATGTAGACTCTTAAATGTATGATCTTTACTTTCTTATGATACTGACATATGTATGCACGATGGTTCTTATGATGAATGCATATCTGTATGATCTATTGATGATGTATGCATGTTTTTTTATTTTCTTATGCAATAAATGAATGCAATGCTAAAATTTACCATGTGTCTGAGTAAATACATGTGTTAGTTAGAAGAAAGTTAGTGATAGATGAGTTGTGATAGGAAGGGATCGAATGAAAGACAGAGTGATGAAACCAATTCGATGTTGTTTTTTTCCAAAAAAATTCATCATTGCACCTTATTATGAAAAGGAAGAGACTCAAATGCACCTAGATATTGACCATCTAGATACCGCTACGATCTCTGATAACCAAAAGTAGAGAAACATAATAGAAAGAGAATCAAATGCACCCAGATATTAACCATTTGGATACCGCTATGACCTCAAATATAAAGGAGAACCAAATGCACCTAGATATTGACCATCTGGATACCGCTATGATTTTTGATAAGAAAAATAAAATTAACAAAAAGAAAACCCAATGTACCCGGATATAGACCATCTAGATACCGTTACAATTTCTTGATAATAACAAGTAGATAAAAAAGAAGGATTGTTCAATTCTTTTCCAAGGATTAGCTCAAATTGTGAAACTGTGTGGCTGCCAAATGTGTGACAACTCCTACCACATTTATCCCAAATCATCATTGCCCCATAATTTAATTGAAACAATCCATAAACAACAATCAAAGAAAACAAGATCATGATCCATCATAACTACTCTCATCACTTGGTGGTATCCTTGAGTAGCTTAAGAACATAATTGCAAAAGATAAACTAACAACCGACTGACATAACTGACCTAGTCAATAATTTATTGTTCCTTGATTGCTTGGTTTTTTATGCTTGATTATGTCTATTTTTAGGAATGGATGACTCATATAAGACGAATTTGTCTAGTTTTGAGTATATCTGTCACTATATAAGATAATTGATAGTTTGATTTTAAGGTTGATTGATTGATTCAATTGATGACATATTAGATTGTTGATAAAGCTTAGTCATATGATTCCATTGCTAATTGGTGAAGCTCATGATTTTTTACATTTGATTGATTGTTTGATTGTCATTCGCTCGTTGAGAAAAGAGTTGGTTTTATTGCTGAGATTTTGCAATATTAGTTTTTTTGTGATGATTGATTTTTTCAGGACATTTTTCTCTTTTTAGGATTTTTGATGACTTTTTAATATTTTTAGGGATTTTTTCAGGACTTTTTAGAATTGCACCCTAGTACGGTGGACTATTACAAACCATGGATAAGTGTGATGCTCAAAGGGGATCGCGGTTCTGAAAATAGCTTGTGTACTCAATCTTGCATGCGGGGAGTACAAGCTTTAGTCTTTTAGAGTTCATTGATGGTGAAGCGGGATTTGAACACTTGGCGCCTATTTACCAGGTTTTCACCAAGGTACCTGCTCAATAGTGCATGTTTTCTAGGTTTTCATTGAGAGAGTGATTGTGTTTCTCTTTAATTTTTTCTTTAAAAATAAAAATTTGTTGTCGCTAATGCGTCTGTTTGCCAGGTTTTCACCAAGGTAACCTTTTATATTTTTTGATTTTTTTTGTATTTCCTGGATGGTAGATATTCCCTTTAGCCTCGGGACCTCAGTTGTAGATACTTTTGAGGTGCATGTTGTTGATGTAACTAGGGATTTGATCTCCTTCTTAAGTTGCTAATTGATATGCCCCACTATTTTGCATGATGTGCTAATGACGTAGGGTCCTAGCCAATTAGGCTCAAATTTTCCCAGTTTAACCCTTTCTGCTTGGTTCTTTTGACTCTCCATAAGGATGAGATCTCCTACCTCAAAGGTTTGTGGTCTGACCCTCTTGTGATAGTTCCTTCTAAGGAGATTTTGATAGCTTTGTAAGTGGTTTAGTGCATTTTGTCTTCTCTCATCCAACAGTTCTAGTTCATTGTGTCTTGCTACTCTGTAGTCTTCATCTGAAATGATGTTCTTTAGTGAGATTCTCAGGGATGTGATTTCAACTTCAAGGGGTAGGACCACCTCTGATCAATATACTAGTGAGAAAAGAGTTGCTCCTGTAGGGGTTATCACACTAGTTCTATATGCCTATAGTGTGGGACTGAGATGCAAATGCCAGTATCACCTTGATTCATTGATTATTTTCTTTAAGACATTAAGGATAGTTTTGTTAGTGGCTTCTGCTTTCCCATTCCCTTGGGGATAGTAGAATGAAGAGAAACCTTTTTTTATCTAGAACTTGTCACAGAGGTCTTCAACATCTTGATTTTGAAAAAGTGTATCGTGATTTGTGAGTATGGTTTGAGGGATTCCATATCGACAGATGATGTTGTTTAGTATGAACATAGAGATTTTCTTACCAGTGATATATGTGAGAGGAATTTCTTCCACCCATTTGGTAAAGTACTCAGTTGCTGCAATAATGTACTTGTGACCTTTATAAGATGTTGGTATAATCTTACCCACTAAGTCAAATCCTGATTTAGAAATTGGCCATGATGAAGTGATGGGGTTGAGCTCTTGAGCTCGTGCATGGATAAGATCTCCATGAATTTGACATTGTCGACACCTATGCACATATTTGTTAGCATATGTTTCTATTATGGGCTATTAGTATCCTATTATAATGATCTTCTTTGCAAAATTGTTGCCACCTGCGTGGGCCCCACAAATTCCTTCATGTACATCGTATAAGGCTCTCTAGGATTCTATGGAAGTGAGACATCGTAAAATCATTCCATCTAGACATCTTCTATATTGAGTACTAGTGAGAAGGGTGTACCTAGAGGCTTGGCAGATGAGGTACTTCTTTTGTTTCATAGACAAGTCAGGTGGTAAGATACTATTTTTGAGGTATTATATGTTAGAATAGGAAAAACCCTATTCTCCTAAGAACACCTGCATACATAACCTGTTACATGGAAGAAGTAAAGAACAGAAGACAGGAAGAATCTATGGAGGCCAAAAAGCCAGAGGAGACATCATATGCACAAAAAAACAATATATTAACAATATGTTTCAAGATTACAATGAGATGTGAGAACTCCCTAATGAAAAACAAAGAGGTGAATCCTTATAAAAGGAATCACAAAACCCTAAAAGGAAAACCTAAGGTTAGCTTAAGCAACTAGAGTGAATAGGTGAGTTAGTAATTAGATCATAATGATTTATTTAATAACCTAAGAGACTATTACTCTAACACCCCCCTTAAGATAAGCTTAGGGAGAAGCAAAAACCTAGGAGACTACTGCAGAAAGTAGGAAAGAAGGGTCCCCACAACAAGGCCCGATCAGGTACCCAATACATGAAAGAAACTAGATGAAGGAAACAAAGCCTCCAATCTAGGAAAAGTCCCAAAGAAAGGAACAAGAAAGAGAAAGTAATATCTCTGAAGCATGAAGCTGTAAACATTGTCAGAAGTAACTGCTGGAACCCCCACTGAAAAAGTGCATGACCAGGTAGAGAAGATAAAGTCTGAAGAGCTGATCAATCAAACTTGGGAAGCAATAGAACCAACAGGTGAACCCCCCCATAATGCTGAACAGGGAGAGGGGTGAAACGAACATTGAAATGAAATGCCAGAAAAACATCTATAGAAAGAAGAATCAGAAACACCAACAGTGCAACAAAAGTACAAGCATAGGATAAAGGGTGGTGTCACCGACATATAACATGGGCTAATGTCATGGAAGGTACACTCACTTGACAAAGGTGGATGAGCACAAAATGGCAAAACATCATAACCCCCCATTTCACTTTATAACTAAGTGCGAGAACAAACAAACACAAGGTGCTCAAAATCCAAAATATGCAAAAGTAGGCACTTTATCTCAATGCATTTACAAAAAAGAGATTGTTACAGAAGAGAAGCATACAATGCTCAAAAGTCAGAAAGAAGAGTGAGCCAGAAGAACAGAAGAAGAGATCCCAGGACCTGTAGAACCCAAGTAATCCGCCAGAGTGTGAAAGAGAAAAACTCAAAGGAGAGAGAACCTAGAGAAGAATCTAGAAAAAAGACCCCTGCAACTAAAAATGTCACTAAACCAGCTTTCTAACGATATCTGGTTTTCCAAAAACAGAGTCCGGATGAGCAAGATATGGCTCCCGAAAGGTAGAAAATAGACATCAGACTTTGACAGCAAAAAACACTGTCAAAATGGTAGAACCCAAAACCCCAACCTCCATCATCGGAAAGAGCTCGGAAAGATATTTCTGACGATATAAAGAAGTCAAAAAAATACCTCTGTATGCTCAAGATAGAGAAAAAATAGGCGGGAGGGTTAAAAACACAACAAAATCTAGGTTTTAAGCCCCTGGGGCTGAAAAATCTCTAGCCCCTGGGCGCATGGCGCTCACAGGGGGCTGGGGCAGAGCCCCTAGTCACCCATGTGACCACCACTAGAGGGAAGAGGGGCCCGCGGGGCTAAAGGCCGTGCGGTGGAGCGGAGTAAAGCGTCGGGCGGAGCGGAGCGGTCGAGCGGCGAGGGCCGCAGAGCGGGCCGGCAGGGGTCAGGAGGCGCTAGGGGCTGGAGGAAGGCGTCGGGGGCCAGGTGCAGGTTGATGGTGGTGGAACGTCAATGGTGCCAAATGAAAATGCATTGGAAACACATAAAATATGCCAAAAAACATTAAAAAACTATATTTTTTATTTTTTTTTCTCAGTTTCTGTGCCCGTACAGCACTGGAAACCAAATTTTTTTTTTCCTTGGAGCCAAGTTATCCAAAATGGACATTTATATGGATTATAGGGTTTTTGGGCATTCTGAGCGCAACGGTGATGTCCGTTTGAGCCCAAAATGACCAGAAACAAAGGTCCCCCTAAATCCACATAAAAAGCTTCGAGAAAGCCAGAAAAACCTCCAGATTCTGAAACACTTTGACAAAGCATGAACAATGAGCAGCAAGATGGCTTTGATACCATTTTAGAATAGGAAAAACCCTATTCTCCCAATAACACTTGCATGCATAACCTGTTACATGGAAGAAGTAAAGAATAGAAGACAGGAAGAATCTATGGAGGCCAAAAAGCCAGAGGAGACATCATATGCACAAGAAAACAATATATTAACAATATGTTTCAAGATTACAATGAGATGTGAGAACTCCTTGATGAAAAACAAAGAGGTGAATCCTTATAAAAGGAATCACAAAACCCTAAAAGGAAAACCTAAGGTTAGCTTAAGCAACTAGAGTGAATAGGTGAGTTAGTAATTAGATCATAATGATTTAATTAATAACCCAAGAGACTATTACTCTAACATTATATACATCATGGTACTAGGGGGACTTAGGACCAATAAGGATGCAAGCTGACTCAGTGATTGGAGCTTGATATGCTGGTATCATTAATTCCTCTACCAGAAATTAGAATCTGGTCTCATTGCCTGACATGTCGATCAAGGATGCTATAGTAGCAATGGAATCCGCTGCTTTGTTTTGAAATCTTGGCACCTGCTTGAATACAATGTAATGAGAAGAAGCCCACAACTTGTCCATCAGCTCTCTATATGGGATCAATTTCTCATATTTTTTCATGTAGTCATTGTTTACTAGGTTGATGACAATTTGGGAATCACCATAGACTTTTAGGTTCTTTATCCTCTATTGTATAGTTTTCTTCAATCCAATGACTAGAGCTTCATACTCCACTATGTTGTTCATGCATGTAAAGCTAATTCATAAAGACTAAGGAATTGCATCATTATTTGGAGTAATGAGTACTATCCCTACTCCTGCACCATGGTTTATGTATGAACCATCAAAGAATAGTTGTCAAACCTCTATTGTCAGTTGTACTTTGAGAATGGATTCATCTAGAAATATAGATACTATAGCCTTATGATCTTATATTGGTACCTCTTCTAGTTGGTCTACAATTACCTATCCTTTAATAGCCTTTCAATCCACCTACTCTATGTCAAATTCACTTAATAGCATGACCCATTTGGTGAGTCAACCTATTAGTGCTGCTTTACTCAACAAGTACTTCAATGGATCAATGTGTGCTATTAACTTTGTTTGATGACTCATCATGTAATATCGTAACTTTTGGGAAGAAAATACAACTGCAAGACATGAATTTTCAATTGTTGAATAATTTAGCTCGTGGCCCACCAATGTTCTATTGAGGTAGTAAATGGCTCTTTCCTTGCCTTGGTCATCATGTTGTGCCAAGAGAACACCTAGTGCTGACTCCATTGCTGAGATATATAAGTGGAGTGGTCTACCTTGAATGGGTGGTACCAATATAGGAGAATTCAATAGATAATCCTTGAAAGTTTGAAATGCTTTCTCATATTTTTCTGTCCATATAAAGGTCACATGTTTATGTAGTAGGTGCTGGAATGGGTGACACTTGTGTGTTATTTGGGAGATGAATCACCTGATAGATTATAGTTTGTCTTGTAGAACTTGTAGTTGCCTTAGATTGGTCGGTGGTGGAATTTCAAGGATGGCCTTGAACCTTTTTGGGTCCACTTCGATTCCTCTATGTGATACAATGAATCCAAGTAGCTTTCTAGAAGTAACTCTGAATGCACACTTCTTTGGATTTAGTCTAACCTTGTACTCCTGCATTCGATCAAATATTGGGCCCAAAACTTGAAGGTGAGTTTCCCTGAGCATTGATTTGGCTAGCATGTCATAGACATAGTCTTCCATTGTTTTATGAATTAGATCATGAAAGATCATGGTCATTTACCTTTGATAATATGCACCTATATTTTTTAGACCAAATGGCATTACATTCCAGAAGTAAGTGTCGCAGGCACATGTGAATGTTGCCTTGTGTTGGTCCTCTAATGCAATCCTAATTTGGTTATATCCAGAGAAGTCATCCATGAGTGATAATGTTTGGTGCCCTGCTGTTAGGTCAACTATCATGTCAATGTTTGGTAGGGGAAATTCATCCTTGGGACAAGCCTTGTTCAAATCTCCAAAATCTGTGCATATACAGATCTGACCATTATGTTTGGTTATAGGCACTAGATTAGATATCCAATCTGCATATGAAATTGGTCTTATGAATCTTGCATCTACGAGTTTCTTCAATTATTCTTTGACAAGTAAAGCAATGTGCAGATGCATCTTTCTCAAAATTTGTTTAATATGTTTTGCGTTTGGTAACAATGGTAGATGATGTAGCACTAGCTCCAGATCCAAACCCGACATGTCTGCGTAAGACCATCCGAAGTTGATTTTCCTTTCCTTGAAGAAACTAATGAATCATTCTCTTTCCTCTAGTGTAAGAGACTTAACCAAACAGATATGTTTAGGGTCCTTTTCATCCCTTATGTTGACTTTCTTTGTTTCTTCTGCTAGTAACGCTGACTTTTCTTCTGTCAAGGGGAGGAGTTTCATATTTCCATCCTCTGGAACCTTAGAGAGGTTTTCACCAGAAGATACGTCCTTTATTTTTTTCTCTTTTTTATGGTCAGAAAGTGCCTTGTATTTTTCACTTACTGACTATTTTGTTTTGCTTTTGATTTTGATTTTGTGAAGGGAAAGAGGAGCCTCCTCCCCAAAGTATGTCGATTTGTCCAGGTCAATAGAGAAGCCTGCTTTATGGTCTCCTAATGGTATGCCTTCTCTAAGTCCCATAAAGTCTGTGATGGCTTCATCATTCTAAAAAATATCTATGTTAGGTTGTCCTTGTTGGTCCCATTCTATCAGTTTGGGGTACACTAGACAAAGGTCCTTATGGGGGGATGATTCTACTCGGGTAAATGGGACTGCGGTGATAGTTCTGAAAAACTGGGAATAGGACGTGGAAAAATCACTTAAGGAATTGATATCGATATGTTTATCGATACATGGTTGGTTTTGTATGGTCATTTGGTCAAACATATCTTAAAGGTGTATAGTACTGATGGACCAAGGGGAATAATCTGGGATGGGTGACTCAAAATTATGGAGGGATAACCACTCATACTTGTGGGAATCATTCATGCTAGAAATATCGATATATGTCTCACTTTTTTCATCGTCTTGGATAGTCTAATTAAGGTTCAATTGGGAATAAGAGGGTTCCACTTCTGATGGAAATAACTGCTAATTAGGGCATGTTCCAAATTTTTTCCCTGGTTTAATTCTGCAATTTTTTCTTGGTCTATAGGTATATCTCAGATGTTAGTATTGGTTTTGTTTTTTCCATAGCTTAACCCTCTCTTGTTTCTCTGGGTTGGCGGTAAAGACAATTCCATTAAGCCTTGTTGTCTTTCCCCCAAACTAGTCTTACCATCGTATCTAAATTTCTATAGCATAGTGAAACTAACCCCATATTGTGACAGAGGTATCTGTGCTTGAGGTGTGTCGAGGGTGTCTTTATACAACCAAGTGTTGATGTCTAGATCAAAAGGGTTTTCTTCATATATGTCCCCCCATTTCACAAATGTGGTAGGTGGACATTTGAATAGAACTGGTTCCAGAGTTTCATGTGTTTCTATTGGTCATGGCATGCCATGTGATGTAGTATTTTGAGGCATATTAGTGATGGTAAAAGCTTCCTCATAGCTGTACTCATCACACCCTTCGTCCTCGATTGACATCTTTCCCACCTTTCTTTGTATTTCTTTGGGAATAGAATAAGAGGTAGAAGGAATGCTTTCTTCTTGATTTGAAGGCACTTGATTATCTGTGCTTCTTCTTATGGTGTTGAAGTATTGGAATGGGTTGGGATCTCCTTCAATGATTATCTTTTCCCCTTGGTATGGGAACTTGATGTACTAGTGATAAGTGGAAGGGAAATATTACATCTCATGTATCCATGACCTTCCAAGTAACCTGTTATATCCCAAATCCACGTCTAGGATTTAAAATGGGGTGTTCTTTATGATAGGGCCTATCCTGAATGGTAGCATGAGGATACCTTTTGATGATCTTTCCTCCTCATCATATGCCCTAATATTTATCCTCATAGTGACATCAATGCTAGATTTAGCATAGCCCAAGGTTTTTATTACTTTTAGAGTACATATGTTTAACCCATCCCCACCATCAATGAGGACTCTTTAGATTATGTGTTTGTGGACTTGGATAAGATGCAGGGGATCATTATGCAGAGGCTTGTGCAGTGGCACATCGTGGTCTCTAAAGGTAGTGTGTTTTTTGGCAGCGATGTAATTTACCATGGTTTGTAAATTCTCTAGAGTTATGTCTTGGGGGATAGGTGCATTTTGAAGGGCTTAATCTAGAGCTTGGTTATGTTGCATGGATATACGCAAGAGGCTGAACATAGAGATCTGGGTAGGTGTGTGCTTTAGCTGATCCACTAGAATGGTTTGTGGATCGGAGGTTGTTGGAGCATTATCTGGTGTAGCTGAAGTGGAAGGAACTCCTTGCAAGACAACTTTAGAACAATGCATTTGGCATTTGGATCTTTGATAGTAATTGTAGAAACAAGACTATATGAAGGATTAATGTAATTCATAGTGAATTCAGGGTTAGAATATGTGTAATTCACTTGTTTAGACTGTCCAATAAATGCAGAAGCTTTCCCTTTGTTATGATCATGGAATGTATCATTGAAGATTGTGTGATCGGTTAAACCCGTGGATTGGGTATTTGTGACATCGATAACCCCTATGTTGATTAGATCTTGTATGACATTTTTCAATTAGTATAAGTTGTGTGTATTTTGTCCTATTACTCGATGATATTCACAAAAGTCATTATCATTCCACCATTTGGGTTTCACAACACCATGTTCGTATTCTATGGTCTCAAGCAGAGTGATATTATTGGTTTGAATCAACTTTTTCAAGGCTGACTCTTGTAACCACCTAAATTTGGTCTGTTCCAACTATGGACCCTATTTTCCCTAAGTGTGATCATACCCCCAATTATGTCCAAATGACCCTATTACTGCTTGGCATAAATCTTCAAATCAATTTAATGTCCTAGGTGATTTTTTATCACTAAATTATATTAACTATTATAGCCAGAAGAGCCTTGGAAAGATAATGGCAGAGTAGATATTCAACTATGAATTCACATACAGAACCAATGGGAATATTATTGGAACTTTCATTGCAGTTTCCTTTCTAGCAGGCAAGGCGAAAGAAGATATCATACAGGTAACGAAAATGATTTTTAATAAAAACTATCTTCTAAGTCTAGAGAAAATGGTATACTTCATTGATGACAATCTAACTACACCATATCCTGAGACCATTATGTAGACAACTCTACCCAAGTTTTACAAGATCCTCTAGAACAGAGGATGCCTCTGTTAATCTACAAGGAAGAAGCTTTATTCGAAGCCACCTGGCCAAATATGGTTAGGAATATAGAAATTTTGTTTAACATGATGCTCCAGAAAGAAATGGACATTGCAGAACGCCTAGAATACTGGAGAAACAAAGGCTTTACCGTCCCAGAGTTCTTAAATAAACATGAAGAAGAAAAACTCTGAATCATTCCTCCGGTAATCAAGAAATGTACCAGAAGATCCAAAATAGAGCAAGAAGATGGAGAAAGTATTATAATCATGAGGAAGGACAACAATGAATGGTTATGCAC
>MU226281.1:345034-390663 GCA_018584345.1 Thuja plicata | reverse complement strand
ATATGACTGGGAGAGGTATATTCTTACCTTACTTATTAATCTCTTTTCCTAATATTTAACAACAGCTTTGAAATTTGTTATAAATGGTACTAACATTTGGAAGCAGAGAATCGGTGTATGATAGACATGAAGGATCAAACCTCCAGAGGTACAGGTATCATACTGCACAAAACAAAGTGAAGGATATGTACAGATATATATTCATCCTATTGTAAAACTATTAGATCTTGTTTCTTAAAATAGGCATACTAAAAGAACCCTTGGTATATGTACGCTCATGAAGCATTGTACTATCATTGATTATCAAGCCGTGGGTATGCCTACGGAAGTATTGTTTGTAAGAGTGTTTTAATAAAATCTCATCAAGAGACAAGTCGTGGGTATGCCCACTGTGTTTGTATAAGGATAGGACCTTTGGTCCTGGGCTAGGCTGGAGGTTTTCTCTACCTCGCTCTTTCCTACCAGCGCCCGCAGCCAGCGAGGTCACAATGTAAAAATAACAAGTTATATTAATTAAAAAAAAAAATGTTACAGGGCCTCGGCCTTTTATCGATAAAAAAAAAATGATTCAAATCAATTCAAACCATTTGAATCCAACCAAATTCAAACATGGCTATAGAATTTAATTATAAAGGAATTAAATAAACCCCTAAATCAATTACCCACTTGCAAATAACCCATTCCCCTAGCCTATTTAATTTAATTAAAATGGCTATAGTCCCCTTAATTATTAAAAAATAATTAAATTGTTTAAATAATTAAATTCTTATTTTTGAATGAATTAAATAAGTTTAATTCAGTTTATTAATATTCCCTTAAACCCCAACCTAACCTATCTCAACCACTTCTACCCTAGGTTCTAACCCATCTCAACCCATTCCACCCTTGCTAATCTAAACCTAATTCTAATTCTACCCTAACCCACCTCCTAATGTTGTCACATTCCATTAGGGAATTATTAACAACTCAACCCACTTGAGAAAGTCAACTTTCTCAAACATGACTTTCCTAAGGGACCAACTTGCCAAGTTGAACCTTACACCCTTCCCATGCTTCTTTAAGGCTTTCATTAATGCCTCATTAATGAAGAGGCCTTAAGCCCATGTCTCCTCCATGCCTCATTAATGCTCAAGGAATTAATGGCTCTTACACCACCATTAATGAGTCCCTCAACTTATTAATGAACCTTGTCTCCCCTCTCTCTCTCATTCTTCTATAAATAGTATGCATTTTGGAGCACAAATAAGCCTTCATCTCATATTGTAAATGCATTGTTATGCCGTTAGAATAGACTTAGACTCATACTTCATTTCATAGTCTATGCTTATGCATTGTTATTATATCCATTTTTAGACTAATATGCATTGCTCATTGAATAATAGATTATTTTAAACTAAATCTTTCATGCTAGGTTGTTTATGTCACTGGTATTTAGCATAATCTGAGGGCTTTTATGTTACATGCTACACTCATCCTAGTTAGAAAGCAATAAGTCGATGTTATGGTTTATATGCTCATTAACCCTTTGTTTTTCACTAACAGAATGACTTATTGAAGTGTTGTGTTGCAGATATTAGGTGCACAAATATACACACAGATTTTTGGTGCCCACCGTGGGGCTTGATTTCCAACTTGGCCTTATTTTCTATCACTTTTTCACTAATTTACATGCCCAAAATTATGTTACAGGCTCATTTTTTACCATTCTAGATCGCATCCGGGATACGCCATCGCACTACAGAAAATGAGGCTCGCATCTGGGGAGCATACTATTGCATTTGGTAAGAAAGCTCACATATAGTATGTTTTATCGCAATCAATGATTTTTTTTTTAGGCTCGCATCTGGTTAGAAAGTTTGCACACTTCATTTTCCTAACTCTAACATTTTGACAAGTTGTGTTTTTGGTATCTTGCAGCCTAATAAGTGTTTGCAAGTTGTTCTTGAAGGTTTTTGTGGGAGTTGAAATAAATAGATACTAACTTGGTTTTTCAGGTTGCCAACCCCCATCTTGACCTCTATTTACTTGCTTTCAAATTTAAGATACGTATTCCAATCTATCACTAAACTGACTAGAGGATTATGCTCTTTTCCTTTTAAGGAAAATCAGAAACTCACACATCAGTTTATGGATTGAACAGAATTTGGAGTTAACTGAACAAGAAAACACATCACCTAATTCCTTTTGGATCAGTAAATGAACAACACAAATCACTAAAATCTTGTGGTTTAATGAACAACTACATCGTATAATTTCTTTTGGAAACAAAAATTGGACAATCAAAGCACTAAATATGTGGGATCAAAAAACAAGTTCAATCGTTTAATTTAATTTGACTCAGTAATTGGACAAGCAACTCACTAAATCTTGTGGCTAATTGAACAAGGAAAAAATTACCTTCAAGCATCCTGTTTTTTTTTTCTTAAATAGAAACAAACTAAATCAAGCTCAAACATAGCTTGAGGGAATGAACATTACTTTGCATGTTTTGGGAGAAAACGGTTTAGATTAGGAGAGTATGCTCTTCTTCTTTGGAAGAATCATAAATCCAGACATCCAAAGCTCACTAATCCTGGGTACATTAATTAAATAGTAGAGGGCCTTCCATTTGAGGAAAAAATCTACCGAGAATGACCCAAGTGAGGATAGGTTTTACGCCAACCCTTCCAACTCACTATAAATAATTGCTTCCTCGTAGGCTAAAGCCTCGAAAGACAGAGCTGGTTTTGTTCTTGGAATTTTGACATCATTCCTTGAACATGCTTAGGTGTATATAGAGTGGAGCTACTTGAATCTTTCTTGCGAGACTACATACATTCATGTACTCATAGGGCTATACGCCTGAATTTTCCCTTGTGCAATTCTATGGGGGACAGTTTCGAATGGATTTCCCAATAATCTACAACAACTTCAACTGAAAGAATTCCCAATTCATCCCTGAAAGGGTGATAATCTTTGTGCAAGGCAAAAGTAATTGCCCTAAGACACTCATCATATTGTTCCCTCACTTGCATTTGGAGTCAACTAATACAACATCATGACTGGAGTCATTGTGTGCTTGGTGATGGCTATATTATAATTAGCATTTGAGTGTGTACTTGATTCAATGAGCAAAGATTTTCATCCTCCACCTAGAGAATAGGAAAAGATGAGTGTTTGTTTCACCCTCCTAACAATGCAAAATTGTTTGACATGTTCAAAAGACCATTAAAAAGATAAGCTCCTCAAAACAATCAACAAATTTCAAACCCTAGAGTACAAGTGTTTTTCACACCTTACGACACCTCTTAACACAATTTGGAACAAGCAACTTCACACACTTTGAAAATGAACTTTTCATAACTGACCAAGATTGACAAAGACATCATAAGATCACATCCTAGATTTCCCAAATCGCATCTGTATTTAGGATCACATTTTGTATGCTAGCTCACATTTGGTCAGCACATAGTCACATCCAGATTCTAGGCTCGCATCTGGTGTCATCAGAGGCTCGCATCTGGAGCTCATATTTAGGACAGTGGGAATTTACAAGATAAATTCTTAGAAAGTCTCAGTTGATTAGGATACCCTTTGAGATCTTTAGCTGGTTCCTATTGTCCGTTCTAATCTCCCTGTTGTAATTTCAAGAAAAAATTCAAAACGTCTACCTTGCATGCATAGTCAGTCTTTCATGATTAGTTCAATACATGTGGTCTACTCATTTTCTACCAACAACTTGGTTCCTAGCTCACTATTAGGGCATTCTAAACCCTTTGAAGCTGGAATCATTTACATCCACAAAAAACAAACAGTTACTTCTACCTAGACCCGCCCACTTGAACAATCTGAAACTCTCACTTGCACTATTGGGAAATATTAACAAAGTTGAGAAGCAACTTCATGGTTAACACAAGATGCAACAAGTACACAACTAAATGATCAAAAGTGCCTTTGAGGAATATAACAATGACAAACACATAAAGCCTAAAGATACGGATGAGGAAGAAGGACCCAAATTTGAACGTGACCCATTTGGATCAGACAGTGAAGGAGAGATCCCCGAAGATGAGTATGAAAAACTTAAACAAAGTAAGAGGTTCCACAACATATTGGAATGGATAATTGATGACGATAAAGAAAATTACTTCCTCCATCTAGCGTCTACAGGTGTCAAATTACCTAAGGATTATGATGTAGAAAAACTCAAAGAAAAGGAGATACCAAATCTGATATCTATTCTCACCAAACAACTCAATTTGATGCAGACATAGCTCATAAACCTCAAACAAGAGAAGGAAAAACCTAAAACAAAATACTCTTTGGACACCATTTGCCCATTTCCTTTTGACAAGAGTATCATGATGGTCCCATTTCCTTCCAATGTGGCAAGACCAAAGTATGAAAAGTACACATGAGAGACTGACCCACATGACCATGTGAGGTAATTCTGTTCTCTAAGCATTGAATACATGCACGAACCTACATACCTCATGTGACTATTTCCAGGAAGTCTAGGAGATAATGCCATGGTGTGGTTCTCACAATTGAACCCTAAGGTCAAAACATTCAAGGATTTAATCCAACGATTCATTCAACATTACTCCTACAACATCCAACATGATGTAACTATGATGAACCTATGTAATACCAAACAACAAACTGGAGAATCATTCACACACTTCCTACAAAGATGGAGGAAGATTTTTGTACAATATTCAAGGGCCATTCCTGAAATAGAGAAGATGGAGATATTCATTAATAATCTAACACATGAATTGAACTATGCATTGCAAATGCAAGACTCTCCAAGCTTTGATAGAATGATTAAAAATGCCCTCTGTATTGAGGAAGTCATGGTCAAAAGGGGGGAAATCACCCTTCAAAATGAAAACAAGACCAGCAACTCCAACTCCAAGCCTAAATGGTGGAAGTAAAACAAGAATTTTGTTAATGACGGAGTGGTTGACGCCTCTAACATTAATCCTAAACCTGAGGTATTCAATATAACTAATGGCATGCAAGCAAGCAAGGATGCTAAGGTAACAACTCCCATACCCAAAGCAAACAATGACAATAGCAAGGGACGAACATGGACTTCAAAACCCCAAAGAACATTCACTCCTTTGCGAGAGCCTCTTGAGACTGTTCTAAAAACACTATTGGATAACAAAGTTCTAACTATCCCAGATTCCAAATCGTGGGAACCAATGGTCAAACCCAGGTGGTGGGATGATAACTCCTATTGTGTCTTCCACAAAAACAAGGGACACAAGACTAATAATTGTCTCAAGCTTAAACATGTTATCTAAGACCTCATCGAAGGAGGTAAGATCAAAGTAGACAGACATACTACTAATGAGGATCATATAGCATTCAACAAACCCTTTCCTAATTATGATCAAGGGGAGACATCTAAAGGGAAGAGCAATGAGGTAAACTACACCTATTCCAAAAATGACAATGTGATCAATATGCTTGACATTAAAACCAAATCCGTTAATGTGGTCACAATCAAAGGTGTCTCATTCCACTTGAATGTTGTAACACGGAGCCAAGCACAGGTTACAAAATAAAGGACCTCCAAAACTGACATCAACATCCAAGGTTCCTATTGTAACTATTCCTAAACCAGCAGCAAAACACGTGGTCACTATTCCTGGAGCAAAATATGACTTGGTAGACCAATTTCAATGAACCTCTGCCAAAATTTCTATTTTTGAGTTGTTCAAGATATCCATGGTACATAGGGAAATCCTAGAACAAGATTTACATGCTGCTAACATCCCAAAAGATATTGATATAGAAAAATTCCAAGTGAGGGTCAATCACATCTCAGCACCACACTACCTCTCCTTTTCTGAAGAGGATGACAAGTCATTGACACATCCACATAATCAACCCCTCCATATTGAAGTCCTTATTCATAAATCCCATGTTAGACGCGTGTTGATAGATGGAGGCGTCGGATTGAATATCTGTACACTGGATCTAATCAAGAGACTAGATCTCTCAGAACAAACAATTGACTCTAGAAGTAAAATCACCATCAAAGATTATGATGAGGAAGAAAGATCCTTCAGAGATCTTATTGTTCTACCTATCAGAGTCAGACTGATTGAGAGGAACGTCATATGTCAAGTTCTGGATCTACCATTGGCCTACAATATCCTACTAGGGAGACCATGCATTCACGAAATGCAAGTTGTACTGTCCACTTACCACCAATGCATAAAATTCCCACATAATGGAGTGGAAGTGACGATTCTTGCAGATGCTAACTACACTTGCAACAATATCAAAGCAAGTAGCATGATCCCATACAACAAAGAGGCTATGGATGCAGTTACTCCTGAAACTACCAAGGACATGGTTATGAAGAGTTTTAGAAAAACCTTGAAACTTGAAGAAACAGGTATGGGAGAGTACAAGCTAGACATGACTCCCTCATTAACAGAACTTCCAGTGTCACCAAGATACTATGGAAAACCTTCATCAATATTCACACCTACAACATCCAAGGAGCCAGAAGTACACAAAGCAACTGACATGGTAAAGGCATCCACATCTTCTTCAAATAACACAAAAGAATAGGTAGTCTTGGGCTAGCTTTACAAAGGAGAATTGGTGGAGGTTGAAGTCAAACATGTGAAGATATCTCTAGAACAGTATGGAAAGGGATATGATTTTCTCAAACAGATGGGATACAAAGAAAAAGACCTCTAAACAACACAGGATGAGGGCTTATTGAACCTATACCCATGGAGTTCCGGAATACCAGAGATAAGACAGGATTGGGTTTTAATGCTAAAAATAATGAACCTACTTCAAAAGACAGTCCACACTCAGATAAAGGGAGTGATGAAATAGACAAACTAGAGTAGTGGTCCTATGAGAGATTATTACATGTTGGCACACAGGACCCTAACTATCAAGGAGAATGCTATGTACCCAAATTTGAGATACCACAAGGTCTTCACACCCCTTTGCTAGTACAACCTCCCATTCCAGAGGTAGGAGACACCATAGACACAATAACTCAAGAGGTACCCTAACAATAGAATCTACATCCTAACTGCGGGAAATTGGTCACAATTTCACATGTCCTTGATCTACCCCACTTTGATCTACAAGTAACTAATCGGGTACATAAGATAACTATTACTGAATACTTAAATAGATCTAATGATGATGTCACAGACTCTCATGACTATGAATGCGAAGTGCTATCTGTTGCCACTAAGGATATTAGAATAGATACAATTCACATGTTTGTGGCTCCCTCGACTCCTAGTAAACAATTTGACACTCCTCCCAATGATACTGATCCTCCTAAAGTAGAAGAAGAGTTCCTTCCCCCAATCATTGATGGAGAAACTGGTGAATACATAAGTCTAGAAGAATTTCATAGGCTACAAGCAAGAAGCCTCCTTTTACAGAGAGATGATGATGAGATTTCTACTGACGAGTCGCTAGAGTTTGGTCTGCATATGACTAACAATGACCCTTTTAATGACAATCTCACTCTTATTGATCTAAATATTGAAGAAATTAACTTAACAAATCATGTCATGTCGGTTAATGGTCTTGATGCTAACACGATGTTGTCCTTCCCAAAGTTTGATTCCCTAAAATTGATACTTCCAGACCTAATTGATTGGACTAAAATAGATCCTACTCCTATCCCTGACTTTCCCAATGACCACACCCTAGCTTGTTATCTCAATGCTTTTGAACCTTACCCTTCTTCCACTAGTGCAAGGAGCGAGAACATGTCACAGGAGGATATCAGGTTTCTTAGTCAAAAATTGAAAAATAAAAAGAAAAGGTGGACTGATGGTGAAAACTACTCTATGGCAGTATCAGATCCCAAACTAGTAAAGAAAAAAGATGTATCCAATGGTGAAAACCTCTCTGAGGTGCCAAAGGATGAGACTCTTGATATCCTCCCTGAGCACTTTTAGGAAAGATCTTCAGTACTGATTGAACCAACATAGCCAGTAAACTTGGGCACTGTTGAAAATCCTCAAATAGTTCACCTTGCACAATCTTTATTAGAAGAGGAGAAGGTACAATTAATAGAGTTCTTGAAACAGAAGAAGATCAACTTTGCATGGTCTTATATGGATATGCCCAGGCTAGATCCTAATCTCATCATGCTACACTTATCTATAGCTCTCGGGATCAAGCCCGTAAAAAAAAACTTAGAAAAATACATACTCATGTTGCATTATTGGTAAAATCAGAGCTAGAAAAGTTGTTGAAAGCTGGATTTATTCAAGTCATTGCCTATGCAGGGTGGATCTCCAATGTGGTCCCCGTATCTAAATCTGATAAATCTATCAGGATCTGTACAGACTTCAGAGATCTGAACAAAGCATGTCTAAAGGATGACTTCCCTCTACCAAACATTGACATGATCATAGACCTTACAACAGGCTTCCAGATGTATTCATTAATGGATGGATTCTCGGGCTATAATCAAATCAAAATTGCCCCTGAGGATTAAGAGAAAACTACATTCACATGCGCATGGGGCACCTTTTGTTGGAATTTCATGCCTTTTGGGTTAAAGAATGTTGGTGCAACATATCAAAGAGCCATGACAACAATATTCCATGACATGATACACAAGAACATGGAGGACTACGTAGATGACACATTGGCTAAATCCAAAGAAAGAAGTACTCACATTGTTGACCTATGAAAGATCTTGGATCGAACGGAATAGTTTCAACTATGGCTCAACCCAAAGAAATGTGCCTTTGGGGTCCAATCAGGGAAGTTCCTAGGATTCATAGTATCAGCAAAGGGAATCAAGGTAGATCCTGCAAAGGTGAAGGCTATTCTAGAGATGACTCCTCCACAAAACATCAATCAAATGAGGACAGTATAAGGGAGACTCCAGTCCATTAGGAGATTTATGTCCCAACTTGCAGATAGAGAACAACCCTTTACTAAGCTACTACATAAAGGGGTAACCTTCAAATGGGGTGAACACTGCGAAGCAAACTTCAGAGAATTGAAGGGATACCTAGCTGCTCTGCCTATTCTTATGGCACCTATTCATGGAAAGCCCCTACTCCTATACATTTCAGCCATAGCTACATCCTTAGAAGTATTGCTGGCACAAGAAGATGAAACCAAGAAAGAAAGGGCTATCTATTACATTAGTATAACACTGGCCGCTTATGAGCTTAATTATAGCATTATTGAAAAAGCATGCTTAGCAGTCATCTTTGCATCAAAAAAATTAAGGCACTACATGCTCTCTCATATAGTAAAGCTCATTACTAAGATTGATCCTCTAAAGTACCTTTTGAGCAGAACAACATTAACAGGACGTTTGGAAAAATGGGTCTTGATTCTAAGTGAGTTTGACATTGAATATGTAGAACAAAGAGCTATCAAAGGACAGGTCCTTGCAGATCAATTGGCTGATTCACCACTCCAGGATGATGAACCTTTACTCATTGAATTCCCTGATGAAACAATCATGCATCTCACTAAATATCCATGGAAGATGCACTTTGATGGTTCATTCACTCAACAAGGATCTGGAGCAGGGTTCCTCTTTATAACTCCTCAAGGATACAAGATTCACAAATCTTACAAATTGATGTTTCCATGCACCAATAATATCTTAGAATATGAAGCATTGGTAAACAACCTCAAGCTAGCTATGGAATGGAAGATCATAGAGTTACATGTATATGGTGACTCCCAACTAATTATCAATCAAGTCAATGGGGAGTATCAAACAAAAGATGAGAAGTTGATTCCCTACAAGCAACTAGTTGATGACCTAAAGGAATATTTTATCTTCGTCACCTTCCAACAGATACCAAGATCAGAGAACAAAGTTGTAGATGCTATGGATACCTTGGCATCCATGTTACAACTAGAAGAACATCAATTCCGCTATGACTTCTTGTAGGAAGAACTATCCTATCCTGCCTTTGATACCCCTGAATACCAGGTAGTATGTGCCTTGAATACCCCAGATCAATCTTGGTATGTCAGTATCATTGCTTACCTTTCTGACCAAACCATTCCTGCAAATCTATCCAGAAATGAGAAAAGATCCCTAATTAGGATAGCATCACGTTACGTCCTCATAACTAACAACTTAAATCGATGCAATCTTGAGGATACACTTCTTTGGTGTTTAGAACTTGAAGAGTTCGATCTAGCATTAAAAGCAGTCCATGAAGGTGTATGTGGATCACACTCGAATGACTTTTCATTAGCCAAGAAATAGCTCAGAGTAGGCTATTACTAGCCTACGATGGAGAAAGATGCTATTCAGTTTTCAAAAGCATGTCTTAAATGCCAGACACATGTAAACCTTATCCATGCTCCTGCTAGAGAACTTATACCTTTCATAACACATTGGCTATTTTAGCAATGGGCCTTTGACTTGGTTGGACAAATATATCCCAACTCTTCAAATGGACACAAATTCATCATTACGGTCACTAAGTATTTCACAAAGTGGGTCGAGGTCGTGCTGCTAATCAAAGCCACTAGCAAACAGGTGGCTATGTTCATTCTGAACTACATTATTTGTAGATGTGGGATACCCTCTTCAATTATAATAGATAATGGGGGCCAATTTAAAAATCAAGACATTGATGACCTTTGTGAACAGTCCCATATTACTCAATATTGTTCCTCAATATATTACCCTCAAGGTAATGGATAGGTTGAGGCATCAAACAAGAATATTCTCAAGATTCTACATAGAACTGTAAGCAAGTCTGGCAGAGACTAGCATCTACAAATAAATCTGGTACTATGGACCTACAGAACAAGCATCAGAACACCGACTGGAGCCACACCATTTTCTCTAGTCTATGGTATTGAAGTAGTACTACCTATTGAGGTTGAGATCCCATCTTTGTAGATATATTTACAAGGACTAGTTACTGATGAGCAGTACCGCATAGATCGGGTATATTCTCTGGACCTATTAGATGAGCGCAGACAACAAGCGTTCGATCATCTCAAAGTGTATCAAGCACGTATGTCCAAAGGTTACAACAAGAAGGTCAAACCACACAAATTTAAAGTAGGAGATCTTGTCCTCAAGGAGAATTCTAAGAACTAGCCAAACAGAGAAGAAAAAGGGAAATTTGAACCTAACTGGCTAGGACCTTATGTTATCACTGCTGCTTTTGGGACTGGAGCTTATCAACTAGTTACACCTAAAGGAGATGTTCTTCTAGATCCTATCAACACTATACATTTGAAGTGGTTCTATGCTTAATGATCGGCTAGCAGAGCCTGTACAACAAAAAGTTCTTGCAAAATACCAAAAAAATTCAGAAAATTGATCCTGAAGAAATCCAAAAATAGTGGAAAAAGTTTATACCCTTGGTGAAAACCTGGCAAACAGGTGCCTTGATACTACAAAAACATTCAAAAAAAACAATAGCAAAAAAATTGAAAAAGAGAAAAGTGCCTTGATGAGCACCTGGTAAAATAGGCATCTTGGTAGCAAAAAGAAAGAAAAGATCTTGCCAAGTGGTGAAAACCTGGCAATCAGGCATCACTTGTGATTTTGCGCTCCATCTATCAATGCACTAATGATACTATGTCATCATAATTATGCCTATGCTCATACGCTAACTTAATCCTCCTAGATGACTATCTTATCCTCACTTGGGATTTGTCTATCTTTACGTCTTAGGAGTAAGTCATTCTACACCGGGGGCATCTTTGCTGGCATAGTAGGTTGCGATTGCTAGGTCACTCTAGGATGGTTTGCCTCACGAACACAATATTTCTTGATACATGCAAAACAATTTCACTTTCCAAAACAAGGGTGTCTTTTCAAACATCACATATTCAAGACATGACATTTACATTAACGGAGTTCCTACAAGGCTCTATTGGATCGCAAACATGAACGGATTATCCTATCAATGCACAGATACAGGACACCATATTGCTTATATTACAGTTTTCTGATTGATGAATCTCTACTATGTTTGACATATGAATTAACAAAGTACTACTTAAACACACAGTTTGATCTTGGCTTGATTATGATTCTTTTATGTCATGATGATGTTTTCAACTAGGGGCATCTAAGTAATTATAAATTTTATTTGATTGATTCTCAATTGATGATTTATTATGTCTTCTTAGTTACTCAATGACGTCTGCGCAAAGACAAAGAGTCACAAGGATAGGGGCATAATATTTTCTTGATTTCCTGGATATGGTTATTGTTTCAAATTATCCTATAAATTTCACCTAACTTGGATGTTTATGGTAAGAGTTTCCACTCTGGGTGGATAGCCGCATATATCTCAATCTTCGTTATGTGTAAACTACGGTTAGGTTGAAACAATTTCCTTGTCTTTTTTCTGATCCAGATTCTTACTAAGGTATACAAATCATAATGTACCAAGGATATGAGTTTTCAAGGTCATTTCTGGTTCAATATCTTACCTTATTCAAAATCTGGTATATTAAAAAGGAAGGTGACTATTTTTTTTATCCTAGCTTCTATGCCTTGATGCCTAAGTCTATTTTCGACATTTCAATAAAACATAGTATTCATATTATCATAATATTAGTGGGTACTAGTGATGGTTGTACTATCAGGTGGTATCCGTTCCAAAAATGCCCAATGATGATAAAAATGTTACAACATTTGCATACCAGTGACAAAGTCCTAAGAGTCTGCGTACCATTACCTTTTTTTGTTGACAATTGCATGGAATATAGACAAGAAAAGAAACAAAGGCTCTTTTGTGCTCCAAAATGCATACTATCTTCTTCTAAAAATCAAGTTAAAAACATCATCCATATTACTGATATCTATATCATTGCACATCCATAGCATACATTTTGCATTCATGACAAGAAGACAGAAAGAAAATAAAAAAATAAAGCATCCATGTATTGCATTTTTACTTTTACATCCTAAATACATCCATACATTTTAAACTTTTGCATCACGAAAATAAAAAAAATACATTTTGCATTTTCACATGTGTATCATTTAAAACATATTTATATCAGTAATGACTCAACACATACATAAAATGGGCATCATTTACAAATATAACTCATCAAAAGACCAAGATATCATCACATGTGCAAAGTACATCTATCAAAGCAAAGGGAACTCATGAAACATGTCAGAATCAAGAAACTACATCAAATATATATATCATCACAACATGGTACAGATCAAAATATAGAACAATATGCATAAAGAGTATCAGAGTATTTGTGAGGCCAAATAAATAAAATATACATGTATGAATGTCATATACAAAAAAGAGATCTTAGCAGGATCCAGATATACAAATGTAATGTCAAGATATACATATAAATGGTACAAATATCAACTATGCCCCACCCCCTCTCCTTGATCAGGAGGAGGAGGAGGTGGTGGTACAAAAGGAGCTACTGGAGGTGGCATGGCCCCCTCTGATGAATGAGCCAATTGAGAAAAGGAAGGTGCTCTCTGAACCTTCAACACTGTTGCATGATATAGGGCATAGTAATATGTGGCCCTCTGCCCCTGATGAACTATTGTCTAGGCATGTGCATCTCTCTCAGCTTTGAGCATCTCACCCTGTATATCCCTCTCTTCTCTCAGTCTCTCCAATTGTATATCCTTGTCTGCAAGTATGGCATCTGCAGTGGTCACCCGGGCCTCTAAGGTAGTAATCCTAGCTCAGAGCTGCTCTCTCCTATTCACATCTAGATAGAGGATCTCTGTCTCTATCGGTATCCTCCTCCTGGGATCAGTCTTGTCCTCTGTCTAGTGGTCTATCTTGTGACCCCTTCCACCTATGTCACTGCTTCTCTCCTATAAGCAATGGACCAGTATCTCTTCGAGGATCCACAAATTTGAATCTCTGGCGCCTACCCTACCTACTGCCCCTAGCTCCACCTGTGTCGATAGCCTCACCACCACCACCTCTATCATCTCCATCATGACCATAATCAAGAGGACACCTACCATCTCTACCATCCCTACCACCATCATGACCTCCATGTCTGCAAGGAGCCCTGTCTCTCTGTGCTCCTCCTCTACCCCTGACTGGTCGATCATCAAGATCATAGTCTAAGGGCTCCTCTATGCAATAGACACACCTGCGTCAGCTACATCAAGGAGGAGATCCTATTCTACTCTGACCATATCCCAAATCTCCTGGTGTGTCATCTCATACTGTAACTATGCACCCCATAATGGCATCTCATCTCTGGTCTAGGCATATACAGTGATGTCCTTTGTCCTACCCTGCTGACGACTGTACTGTCTCAGCACTCTGGTGATCATGAACCACTCTATGACATATCTGGTCCTGCTAATGAGATATCGGCTCTGACATGAGTAAGGAACCTGTCATGCATCTAAGGTCCACACCTCACAATCTAAGTATGGCCGCCAAACAACCTCAGTCATATCATCGAACAAACGGCACCAATACTCAACCTTGTCCAGATGGGGCTGCTGGAGAAGACCTGCATACATATAAACATAAGGCTTCTCTGGTGCCCTCTATTTGTCTATAATTGGCCATGTCACATGGATGTGCTCCCAATCCCAGATCTGAAGAATAAGGATGCCAACAGTCATACTCCATGTATAGCGGTATACTATCTATGGAGCTCTTTGTACATGTGAGCTAAGATACAGCTACTGCATGCAAATCTCCATCGTTGGGTAACCATCTGCTCTATCATACCTACCGAGCTGACCATAAATCCATGTTGACCCCTATCTGGCATGAGGATGTTTCCTACTAAACCTGCTAAGTACACAAATAATCAATCATAATGATCGACCATGTAATCCCAAGACAGATATCTTCGATCAATTGTGTCATCCTGGAAATATCTACGTGCAACACCAATCACCACGGCCGTCGTCAACTCAAATCGCACCTCATGCCCGATCATCGGCACCCGAAGTATCCGCCAGACATCCTCAGGAGTCACTATGATCTCACCAATCGACAAATGAAAGGTGTTGTGCTCTAAATGCCATCTCTCAACCAGAGCAGTCAACAACCCACGGTTTACCTCGATCTCAGGTAAACCCATCAACTAACGCAATCTGCATCAAATCACGGTAGTCTGCTCATCATCTGAAAGCCGTCCAGACAATGAAAGCACATGACCAGGGTAAGTGCCACGAAATGCGACTACCTCAAAGTGGACCTGTTTTGGACAAAAATGATAAAACATCAGTATCCTATCTATAACAAAGGGGCAGACTCCTAATCAGCTAAGTGATTCCAAGTTCACGGCCCCTAAACAGGTCTGAAAGATTCAAAATTCTATGTCTCCTAACTAGATATGATTCTGAAATGGAAGGGTGCGATCCATTTTACCAGATGCGATCCTGGAAATATAGGATACGATGGAGTTTACAGGATGTGATTCTCAAAATACAGGATGTGATCCTATATACTGGGTACGAGCCTAAGTAGACAGGGTACAACATACTAATGAATTTCACCTAAAAAAAAGACAAAAACAACAAAAATAGATGTGATCTAGGGTATCTTAGATGCGACACAGGAATCCAGAAAAAATGGATGTGATCCTGGAAATACCAGATGCGACACGGGATTTGCAGGTTGCGATCCGGAATCCCGGATGTGATTCAAAATTGTAGGGGCTGTAAAAGCTATAAAAATGCATAAAATTGAAATTTGCAAAAATCACAAGGTAGTTTTACGAGTACTTACTGGCGGTGGATAGTCGGTAGAACACTGATGTCACCGGATCATTTTGAAATGATGCTTCCTCACAAGGACTACCATCTTCTCTGCAGACCTCTCTGAATTACTATAGAGGAAAGTGAAAATGAATAGTGAAATGGTAATTTTTTAGGCTTATATTGATCTTTTGAGCCATTTAGGAGTTCTAAAACTCCTCCCAAATATTTACTAATACATTTATGTTCTCTTTTTTATCAATCGGGAACCAAATCAAAGGTGCATAGGATGTTTTCAGCAGCACAATACCATTCTTACGACAGTTTCAAAAACTACAGATTTGCTTCATTTGTTCCAAGAATCTGTCCAACTGCACATTTTATCATGAATCTTGGTCTGACATCATGTTATCAGTCTCACCACTCATATTTTCACGTAATTAACTTGGTACTTGTGTGTTTATTTTTAAAGCACACCTTCTTTTCTCCTTCTTCTATTTCCTTCTTTCTTGCCCTAACCGTTTCCTGCAAATGCTACGTTCTTTTAACTAAGGGATTTATTCTTTTCCTTCAATTTCATTCCTGAGGGGGCATGATCACACTATCATCAATTAAATTTTTTCTTGAAACAACATTAAAAATGACTTCGTTATCAAATAAACTAGGGGCATAACAGTTTCCTTGACTAAAGTCAGAACTGTTGGATAGAAATCTTTGGTTCTCATAAGCTGGATATCTTGTGTTTCCTCATTTTAAAATATTCTTATTAAGCTCATAGCAGCTTCTTACTGATTTTTTTTTGGAACGACAACCAACTTCAGAATCAATATTATCAATCTTTAGACGACAACCAAGTTCGGAATTGGTATCTTTAAAATCTTTTATTGATCTTTGGACGAAAATCAAGTTCAAGGTCAATTCTATCAGTTTAGTTTGATCAAGTGCGAGACTGATCTTATCAACATTTTGTTTGACAACCAAGAACGGAATTCTCAATCTTTCTAAAGTCAAAATTGAAAACTTTCTTTGAATCAATGCGCTGCTCGCACATCAATTCAAAGAGGGGAAAATATAACCACCTAAATTTGGTCTGGTCTAACTATGGACCCTATTTTCCCTAAGTGTGATCATACCCCCAATTATGTCCAAACGACCCTATTACTGCTTGGCATAAATATTTGAATCAATTTAATGTCCTAGGAGATTTTTTATCACTAAATTATATTAACTATTATAGCCATATGATTCAAATCAATTCAAACCATTTAAATCCAACCAAATTCAAACATGGCTATAGTATTTAATTATAAAGGAATTAAATAAACCCATAAATCAATTACCCACTTGCAAATAACCCATTCCCCTAGCCTATTTAATTTAATTAAAATGGCTATAGTCCTGTTGACGGGGTTTTGTTGACCGGGTCCGCCAACAGTCATAAGTTGTCACCGGGTTCCGGGGAAATTGGCCAACTCTGCCTGCAAAGGTTATCCGGGGGAAATAAATCCTTCGGACCTTCAAGCACCTGGGTGTCGGGTCACGACGGTGCGGGGCTCGGTTGGGAGAGGTGACTATTTTCGGGGGGATAGCTGGTTACTTCAACTCATTCTTCCGAAGATTCAGAACAGTAAGGGTTTCCCAGAGCATTCTACACTTAGCAAATAAAATGAAAAAAGATCCTGCAGGGTTAGAAACGTTTATCTAACTACAGTCATGCTGGAATGTCCGAAACATCAACAATACTCTGAAAGACTACACTAAATACCGAATAAATACACAACCATCAGTTAGCATTTTATCAGTAGCGGAAATAAAGAGGTCGTTAATCTACTTTAACATATCAGAGTGAAGGACATATAGAACATTAGAACATGAAATACCATTAACTCAGAAGCAGGGACACTAACAACATCATTGCCAAGAATCCTTCCTTCTTCATTAATATTCAGTCCAGTAAGCACTGGTGCGTGATACAATGGTGGCTCCAGGGGAGCATCTGACTACCAAGAACAGAACAATGGAGCATTGAGCTCTACAACTAAAACCAGAAATCACTTTGCTATTTCTTATGGACAACAAAATCATCAATTTTGCCGACCCTTGGAAATGGGTCGATCTGCCTATTTTTACAACTCTTCGCTAACCCTAACCCTATTTTACATAGTTCAATAAAATATAATATCCGAGGGCCGGTACTACCTGCGCCACCCTACAAAAGACCTGGAGATGGAATAGGTCTGCCATGTCAAAATAAGAAGACAAGAATATACGTTGAAAGAATCGGCCTCGGGAAGAGGGCCAGAGAAGAGAAAGTAGAAAGTAGGTCCCTCGGGGACCGAGGCTACATGCCTCATAAATGGGAAATGTGGCGCCCTGTCTCCAATGTGCCAGGTGTACCTTTGAACGGTGCCTTGAGAAGACCACTCTGTCAGAAACCAACTATCGAGCCAATGCCTCCTGATGTGGCCAACCACCTTCTAACAGTCTTTATTAACCACCTCTGAAAGTGACCGGTCGGCCTCGGGGACCGGGACACAGATCACTTTAAAGAATACAAAATTTTTGGATCCGGGACTCCGGGATCCGGAAACTTACGTCCCCAAAAAGAATAAAGAATACTTAATACTCAAGTTTCCCCGGTTCCTGGAGAACGCTCAAGGCTGCTTATTATTGTTGAAGGCCTGAAGGAGGCGGAAAATGCCATCCTCATCAATCTTTCTTAGGCTGGCCCTTCTGTGTCTGGCCACATCAACTAGTTCCCCCAGGTCTGGAACATTATTTTTGAACTCATCTGCCATCCTTGCGGCGTCATGGCCTTTAAGCACCATTTCGGTAAGTTTTATCATTTGGGCCCCATCTATCCCCTCCAGGGATTGATACCGAGATGCCATCATTTCATCAAAATTCCCCAAAACTGACTCCTCTGGGGTATAAGTATCTGTACTAAGGGGATCAACCCCGGAAGCTTTTATTACAAATGACTTATATAAATTGGAAGAATACTTCACTGTGTTTACCTTTTCCTGTAAGGACTCTACCAGTTGCTTGGTTACCTCCAATGTGAGGTCCAGTCTGGAGTACTGAGCCCTTACGAAATCAAATGATTCCTCACCCAGAATTCCAGATTCAGAAATTATGTCTTCCCCCAGGGTGAGGAGCTCTTCAATTTCTACCTTCCACCCCTGGTAATTCTCGGCGTCACTCTCCCATTGATCAATCAGTGCTTCTGCCTGGTGAATAACCTGTCGGGCCGTATATAAATCTGGGAGAGTGGACACTAGGAAACGTTGGGTGTTTCCTATCTGTAGGGCGACCCATTTGTCTGCTGCTTGGGCCTTCTTTTTCATTACTCGCAGGGAGTCTATGTCACTCTGCGGTAATTCTTCTGCTATGGAGGTCTGTGGAGGGGCGGCGTTGATGGGTCTGGCCAGCTCAGTAAGCAACCCCATAAGGTTTGCATTCTTCTCTTTTTCTGCCTTGAGCCTCTTTTTCATATCGGGCCTCCACTGCCCTTGCTGCCTCCTTTAGCAGGTCCACTTCGCCCTGCTTTCCCCTTTTTCCCAAGGATACCTCTGCGATATTGTAATCTGCGGGGTCTGTGGTCGCTTCATCAGCATCTGGGGGAGGCGTTGCCACTACTGCAACTGTTTCTCCACCCGGCCCAGTCTGAAGGGTATGAACTATCCGGGCCTTCTTTGCTTTTGGCGAGGCCTGAGCTAAGGCCATCATTTCAGCCAGGGAGAGAGGGACTGTCAGAGCAGATTGGGCTTTTATTTTTCTATTTTCTGCCAGCCATGGAGGTGGGAGAGGTGGCCTTCCTACCAGATTTTGTTCTTCAGATTCTCTCCCGGTGTCCGGTGGCGGCTGCTCCTTTTCAGCATACACTTCCTCTGTTCCTCTCCCTGCCGGTACTTCTTCTGCAGCAATCTCCTTTTCAATTTCTATCTCCTCAGCCTGGTCTCAGATGTCAATTGGTGTGTCTGGACCCTGGTCGGCTTCCTCAGGAATTTCTTCTTCATACTGCTCTTCTTCTTCCTCATTTTTTGGCAGTAGGGGAGGTATCGGGCCAAGGTTTAAAGTTTGGGCCGCTGTGATAACCTGCCCGAAGGTTGCCCCCGGGAGTGGCCTTGGGAACGCGGCGGCTGTGGTTATGGTTGATCCCTAAGGTCCAGGTCCGGGTTCCCCAGGGGATGCCATTTGTTCACTTGGTGTTTGTTGGTCCACTCCTGGACCTTGCGCTGCTTGAGCCCCGAAAACAATCTCCGGTTCCGGCCTCTTCTCTTCTGTCTGCTGCTCTTCTTGTTCTGTAGCCTTTTGTTCCAGGTCTTCTAGATCCACATCCTCTTGCTCTTTCTCTAGGACTTCCGTCTCCACTTGTGTGTCATCTCCTTGAAGATTTCTGAACTCATCGGCTACAAATAAGTCAAACTCCTCTTCCCGAGGGGGACTGGTTGGGATGTCTGCTTGCTCTACTTCCTTCTCTGGTTCTGGGGAACTGGAAGAAAGGATTTCTACTTCCTTGGGGAGGGAAGCCCTTGGCGTTGGTTCTGCCTTAGGCTGTTTGATGTGCTTTCTCTTCCTCCGGGTGATCAGAGGTGGCCCCGCATCGACTATTGATGCTACCTCCGTGGGATCCACCCCCGTCGCCTTGACCATCAAGGCTGCCAGCGATGGGGAGGAAGGAGGACGAATTGGTCCAGCCATTAGCGGGGGAGTGGCAAGCCTCGTTATTAACTGCTCCCTCATTTGCTGGGAGGCTTCCATAGATTGCTTGATCTGTTCCTGTATGGGGACTTCCTGCGCGGAGGGTGCTATAGTAATCCCTTTCCCTTTATCTGCGCCTTGTGAAGAAGTCCCGGCCCCCGGAGTCAATCTTGGTACCGGCGGTGGAGTTGGCCTTGGTGCCGGCTGGGCTGCCCGGCGAGTACTCCCAGGGCACGCTTTCTTGAAGTAGGTGTGGCTTCGTTCCATTACTTCTTGGGTGAAGTCTTCAATTGTGGGCCCCTCATGGGCGGCCCAATTCATTGCCGGCAGTGCCATTTTGTCAATCCCCTTTTCTTTGTATTGGGGGTCTGTGGTGGGGGCGGTGTCCGAGAAACCCACCGGAAACCTCTGGAGCTTTAGTTCCTGCATCATTTTGGCTATCATCGTGTCGTAGTGCCTGCTTTGGACATCTACATCATCCTGGCAATCTGCCCAGAATTCCTCCATGTGTATTTGGTGGGGCTCCGAAGCCCGGGGCATTGCCGTTGCTATTCGGCCATGCGGATCAAATTTCTTCCGCGCCAGATAGAATTCCTGCAAGTTATAACATTTTAACTCAATGTCTGCCTCCCTTGCAGCAGCTAGACTGCAGGTGTAGTTCCCACAGGTGATTGGGAATGAGACATTGGGGACCTTCTTGAGGGCAAAGAAGGTGTGCAACTCCAGTATTTGTCTGCAATATTCCAGCAGCACGATCTTGTCCCCACAATGCTTGGGCAACAAGTAGGGCTTTCCAGAGAAGCCAGCGACCCTAATATATGTATGCTACTAGAATTGGATATAGTAGTGCCCATAACTACTAACCAATTTTATCGCCTCAGTGGACAGGCGGTATCCGGCATCCCGGGTGGGTGTGAGCAAGTGGTAGTAAATGAAAACATCGTTCACCCGGCAGTAACTGGGGAAGCTGGCCTCCCATTGAATCTGTGGGAAATGGTTCCACGGTGCCTTTTGTCCCAGACCAAGCCCGAGAATGCCATTTGTAAGCAGGCCATTGGAGTGGGGCCTTTGTTGGGCCAAAGCCCAGAAAACATAAGAAGTCATGTAGAACTTATTCTTCTCGTTCAACTGTAGGAACTGGGAGTCGACATGATTGGAGATTATTGTCGCCCAGTCAAAGAATTCTCCCTTAGTGGAGATGCCCAGTAGGAAGTAGTACATCCATTTTGCAAATTCCTGGGCGGAGGGTTGCCCAAATACCCGGGCCAATGCTATCATCCCCATTTGGATGCTCTCCTTGAATTCAGAGTGAGGGATGTCTATTTTCATTCTCTTTGGGTCCCTCTTCGGGACCTTGAGCCAGTTGGTGTTCATGTACACCCGGGTGGCATCCTCCAGTTGATTGAATTATTTCAAGGCATCCGTCTTTGTGACAACTGTGGCCCTGTCAAATTACGGGATACCCAGGCCTGCTTGGAAAGTGACTGGGTCGAGGGACACTAGTGGAGTGGGGTATCCCGTGGGTTCTGTAGCTGCGAGCATGACGGCCCGGATAGAAGAGTTATAGTTGGCAGCCAGGGTTAGAACAAGCTTCGGAGACTGCACAAAGCATGGGAAGCAAGCTGCCTGGAGGATTTCGAAACCTCCGATGTTGGTTTCTAGTTTGTCTCCAGCCTGTCGCTGGATGTGCATTATCTTTACCAGGGCCTGCATTTCTGCCCAAGTCCCGACACTAGCGTCGGTCATCAATTTTACCTTGGACTCAATCTTTGAGCCCACAATCTCATTATCCTGCACAAACTTCATGGTAAGGGGCAGCTTTGCCAGGGCCTTCTCCATTTTTGAATTTGTTGCTGCCCTGGTCTCTGTTGTGGTTGGTAACTCTGGACTTCCGAGAGGAGATGATGCGGACGCTTCAGACATGTTTGGAGGATGAAGTCCGGACCTGTGAGACAAAGCGACCGTCAGAACATATTTATCAAAATAAAACAGTTACTCCGGGGTCCTGGAAAATCTTACCACCGTGATGTTTGCCTTTCCTGAAAAGTTAGTTTTATGCAAAGGTATCCGAAAAGTGAAACATAAACTTGGAATGTTTATTATATCTCCGGATCCGGGAAATTTTATCACACTTGAGGAAGACATAGGACGAATGGATGTGTGGTCGTAAAAAGAGGCCCGAAGCCCAGAGAAATGACCGTTAGCGAAGAAGAATGTGAAGGCAAGTCCACGTGGATGCCACGTGCGTTGGCATTGAATAGATGTGATGGCACTGGCGACGGAGCCAACTGTCCAATCGCGCGAAAAGGGAAAGCCACTGGGCTAGAAGTAATTGCGCGCATGGGAAATAAATGAGGCTCTGATAGCCTTGATGGAGGAGAGAGAAAATTTCCTGTTTGAAATCGGCCGAGAGCCGAGTTTCAAACAGGTGGTTTTCCACCTCGAAGCAAACTTGAAGGCAAAAAACCAAAAGCAAAGGTGACTCGACCAGCTGGTCGAGCCACCCAGAAGGATACACATAGAGCCAAGGGGTATATACATGGAAAGGAGGAGATAGACATGGGTTACCTACAGATATACACATATATGCATGAACATACACACGGGACAACTCCTGTGGGAAAACCAAACAAGGCAGAAACAAACATATACAGCCATTTACGTCATTTACATGCTATTTACAGACCTTACAGACAAACAACTTCTGCACAGAAGGAAGACAACCTCCTGGCAGAGCCGACCCACCAACGGGCGACAAAACCAGAAACCAAAAGAACAGAATGCAACAGAGAAACAAAGCAAAATGAAACAAACAAAATCGAGAAAACCCAAAGACGAACTAGAAAATGGAAGCAAAACAAAGAGGAGGAAAGGAGAAACACCAACTTGAAAACGCAGAAGGCGGAGGAAAGGAGGGATTACTGAGAGAACCCTGCAACAACTCGAGTCATTAGGCTGCCAAGATCACCACCACAAAGCACTTGCGTATGTCTGAGAACAACACAAGGTGTTAAGCTTTGATTACCACAAATTCTCTGTAAATGCTCTGCTAATCGCTTTGAAAATGCTCTATTTCACACTAAGTGCTCGAAGGTTTTAATCGCGGTAAGTGTGAAAATGACAGGTAAGTCTATTTATACCCGCGGTGAAAAGTAATCCTCCTCCTTCCGGAGATTTTAGGTCAGGCGCAACCCTCGGGACTCCGGGCCCAAGGATTCCTTACGATGATATTCTTAAGGCTTAAGAACATCATAGCAAGGAATCCCAGAGTCCGAAACCTAGCTTCCGACAAAAGACAACCTCCAGGATCCAGGATCCCGAAGGGAAAAACCAAACCGAGAAAACAACACACACCGGAGAAGAAAACCCCAGAGAAAAAAAGCAAAAAAGAAAAGGAAGACAAGGCAAAGCCGCAACAAAAAGCAAAGCAAAAGAAAAAAAGGGGGACCCAACATTTTGCACACAAAATGTAGGGATGGGGATGCAGGGCATAACAAGTCCCCTTAATTATTAAAAAGAAATTAAATTGTTTATATAATTAAATTCCTATTTTTGAATGAATTAAATAAGTTTAATTCATTTTATTAATATTCCCTTAAACCCCAACCTAACCTATCTCAACCACTTCTACCCTGGGTTCTAACCCATATCAACCCATTCCACCCTTACTAATCTAAACCTAATTCTAATTCTACCCTAACCCACCTCCTAATGTTGTCACATTCCATTAGGGAATGATTAACAACTCAACCCACTTGAGAAAGTCAACTTTCTCAAGCATGACTTTCCTAAGGGACCAACTTGCCAAGTTGAACCTTACACCCTTCCCATGCTTCTTTAAGGCTTTCATTAATGCCTCATTAATGAAGATTCCTTAAGCCCATGTTTCATTAATGCCTCATTAATGCTCAAGGCATTAATGGCTCTTACACCACCATTAATGAGTCCCTCAACTCATTAATGAACCTTGTCTCCCCTTTCTCTCTCATTCTTCTATAAATAGTATGCATTTTGGAGCATAAATAAGCCTTTATCTCATATTGTAAATGCATTGTTATGCTTTAAGAATAGACTTAGACTCATACTTCATTTCATAGTTTGTGATTATGCATTGTTATTATATCCATTTTTAGACTAATATGCATTTTTCATTGAATAATAACTTGTTTTAAACTAAATCTTTCATGCTAGGTTGTTTATGTCACTGGTATTTAGCATAATCTGAGGGCTTTTATGTTTCATGCTACAATCATCCTAGTTAGAAAGCAATAAGTCAGTGTTATGGTTTATATGCTCATTAACCCTTTGTTTTTCACTAACAAAATGACTTATTGAAGTGTTGTATTGCAGATATCAAGTGCACAAATATACACACAGAACTCTATCGACTCTCCTAATGGTGTGTAGTCATGTTTAGGAAACATAAACCTTTTTGGGCCTTTCACATTGGGTTGTGGGCATTGTGCATTGGGTTGGTTGTTGGGCATAGCTGGTACTTGAACAATGGGTGTTTGATTTTTAGTGTTCACTTATTGAGTGTTCGCCATGTGTTTCTGATTTTTCATGGGTGCTCCTTGTAGTGAAACCTTGGGTTGAGCATAGTTGACTATTTTGATGTCAATGACACCATCATTGGTGACATTTTTTGTTATTATTCCACTATTTGGCTTTATCCGTTGTATTTTTGTTCGTGTTCATTTGGGTAGGGTTTGCAAGGATACCTCTCTTGACCAAGTTTTGATCACATCAAACTCCTCATTCGATGAGTTTTTTGAAGTTGGGAGCGAGATGTAATTCTATTGTGAATGACATGTCTGGGATCAGATTGTCAACGAACATGACTATAAGGTCTTGTTCGAGCACATCATACGTTATTCTTTTTGTAGTGTTCCTCCACCATTGTAATAATTTAACAAAGGATTCTCCATCTTTTTGCTTAATGTCATAGAGGCCCTTGGTGTTGAACTTGCGTTCGATGTTCTGATAGAAGTGAGAAATAAATTTTTTGGCCAATTCTCCCCAATACTGAATGCCATGGGGTAGGTGTAAGAACCATTCTATTGCTGGTCTAGATAGACTCTGTGGAAATAGTCGCATTAGGTAAGTTTCATCATGTGCAACCTCAATGAAGCTAGAAAAGAACTCTCTAATATGCTCTATAGGGTTGGTATTGCCTCTTTATTTGTCAAATTTAGGCACTAAGAAGTGAGTGGGAAATAGAGACATGTGCAATGAATGATCAAATGGGTATGGATACAAGTCCTCTGTTGTGTAGGACTTGGTTTGCCCCTGATTTCGCATGTCCATCATTTGGGTTTGTAGACTTTGCACTTTTTGTATCAACATGTCTATTTGAGATTGAGGAACATTTGCGACATTGAATATTTGTTATGTAGTAGGTATAAGGCTTAACCTCTATGTTCCCTATGTTGGGACATGTGATCTAGTCCTTGGGACTTGGTATTGGTATTGGTTTCCCAGTGTGTGATTCTGATACTGGGGAATTTGATTGGTCCAAGATTTTTTTTATTTTTTTTTGGTGGGTTTGTTGTTGTTGTTGGGATCCCTATAGGAATAAAGGTGTAGCCTTGGGTGGACGTTGACTGAATGTTGGACCCATAGAGATTGACCCTTGTGGGAGTGAAGTATTTAGCCCAAAGCTAGTAGGGATAGACTACAATATTTGATCAGTCGATAATAGGTTGTTGCTTATTTGTAGAATTGATGATAGAGCATGAGTGCTTGATGTAAAAGGCCATGAGGGTGATGCTTGAGATAAACTAGTGACTAGGGGTGCACTCAGTTTGGAGCCCATTATTCTTTGCATGGATGATGTGCTAGCTTGATTTGTAGAGCTAGTTTGGTTTGACACAGTCTGCACTGATGTCATTGTTGTTGATCATGGAAGAGACAAAATTTGGGATATAACAGGATCCATTTGAGATGCTCAAGTTGTGATTTTTCCTTCTAGAGGGTTCTCAGGCCATATTGTTGACAAATTGAATTCAGCGGAGAGTTTGACTCTCTTCTTAATCAACATGGCTAGGAATCTTTTGAGGCTTCTCTCCACAACAACATCAACTACTTGTGCGAAATAGGCATCTTGCTCTATGTCTTTGAGCTGATCCTCTGTGACATCTTGAAATATTTTTGCTCTACGAGGACTAATAGGAAGCATATTCTCAATGTAAAGAGCAGGATCAATATTTCTGAACGGGTCATCCTCTCTCTCTTTTTCCCATAGGGGAAATTGGTTAATATAGGATTCATCGGGTTGAGTTTCAGCTTTCAACCTAGTATAAGGTCCTCCATAGGGTGATGAGAGACATGGTATTATCCAGGTTTTGAACTAAAATAAGTGATATAAAGAAAACAAAAAAGGATAAACTCTCAAGGAGAGTCCGAGTTATGTTTGACAAGGGTAATTCTAGGGACAAATTTTGACATCTCTTGATATCAGATTTTGGTGATGCAAGATATTGATTCTGACTGTTTGCCTTAGATGAGACAAAGTTACTGATAGAGATTGATAAAGTTGAGATAATGGGATCAAGATAATCTAGTCTGAACATTTGAACTAACAATGTTAAACAATAATTGAACTATCAAAGAAGGATGATCTTTAATGTTTTGAGATTCACACAAATTCTTCATTGTTTTCTGGGATGTGTACATTGATCTTTCACGCAAAATGGGGAAGCTTTCCAAGGTTTTTAGACTTATAAAAATTTAGAATGCTTGCAGAGGAATCCAAATTTGTTGATAGAATAAATGCACAAGTTGATAGGTTGATTACGGCAAACTTCCACCGATTGCGGAAAACTTCCACGATTGCGGCATAATGCTACATCAATTGCAGTAAATTTTTAGCGATTGTGGTAATTAAAGTATCGATTGAGGCAATAAAGGGATTGATTGCGGTAAAATTTTGTCAACTGCAGCAAACTTTCATCAATTGCGACAAAGTTTGACAGTCTTAAAAATGATAGCAATTAGGAATATGTCTGATAAAAAATGATCTCTCTGGAACAATGATGTGATTCTGGAATAGATTATGGTTGACACACTAGACCTTAAACACGTTTGACTCATTTTGACATTTTTGGTATTGGTTTTGCATTTTTGAAATTGATCATACAAGAAAACATACTAGACAAAGTGTTTTCAATATCCAAGACTAAAATGTGTATGTTCTACAACTTTTGCAAGTTGCAATGTTTTCACATGGGCAAAACAAGGACAATCATATTAATCTAGGTCAATTTTGTCTTCAAGATGAAATATTATAGGCCCAATTCTTTGATATTCATTGGCTCACACAGTAATTGTCACGCTACTAGGGCACAAAGATCCATGACATAGGTGCCCATGTTTTTGTTGTTACCAGATATTGTTGTCGTGCTAATAAAGATCTCTTTCATTAACACAATATCCTAGAACACACATGTTGGGAATCTTGGGGGGAGGGGGGTAATTCTACAACCTCTTGCACTATAATAAGACACTTGTTTGGAGGTAAAACAGATAGGTCTCTAATTAATGGGTTGTAGTAGGGTTCATGGAGTCTATCCAATCAGTTTGTACGTGTGTGACTCACTTAAGAGCCTAATTGACCATGCTGGTTACTTAGGGATACTTCACCCGATCCAGGCTATCATCAACACATCTCGCTCGAGCTTGGCTAGATATAAAATGGAGCTTTGGATCGTATCTTGTTTATATACTGATCATAAGGATTACCAGTTTAAGTTCATCCTCTAAGGAAGAAGCACTTTCCCCAGACATGCCTTTCTAAAAAAGTATAAATATTATTAATCTAACATATTTGTGCAAGCGCACCAATGACTCAAGACACAAGGTTAATCGATTAAGCACCAAAATTTCAAGTGTGAACTAAGCTATCATTCATACATGCACACATGTTCAGTTTTAAGCCCAAAGTAGATGAAGATTGCTTATCTAATTTTAATGCACCAAATTCAAATAATGTTTGCCTTGGTTCAATTGTTAACCACCATGTCTAATTTAAGCACCAAATTTGAAAAGTGAGATTATGAGGTTTTGCATACAGTTTTCTTTTTAAAGCACCAAAAAGAGAAATGAGTTGATTTTATGTTGCTTTGTTAAACTGTTTCCTCGCCACAAGCTGTCAAAAAAGTGATTAGTATCAAAATCTTCTAACAATCAAATGAATAATATTCAGTAACTTCGGGATCGTTAAGACCATTAAGGCTAATGGTAACCTTGTACTTAGCTGCAAAACACTTGAGAGAATCTACATACCAGTTGAAAGATTCACTTTGATCTTCTGTTGTGATTGCCAAGATTGTTCTTTATTGTGTGTGATAGTTAACAGTTCTCCTTATGGCTGCTCTTAGTGATCTAGAACCCTGCGTTCGTTTGACTATCCTTTTGTCCATATGTCATTTTCTCATTCCTGCACATAAATTGAGAAACAAATCAGTTCTGATTAATAAGTTGATAAAAAAAAACAATTATGAAATTCTTCCGTCATATGCGAAATAATTCTGTCAGATACAAAATTCTGGCAAGCGATTGTGGTAAACTATTGTCAATTACAGTAATATTCTATCAATTACAAAATTCCTCTTGTAATTGTGAAATAGATTGGTCAATTGCGGTAAAATAACATAAACAAAGACATAAAACTACATAAAATGATTGTGAAACCTACAAATCAATTGTGGCATTAAACCAGTTGATTGCGGAATTTTTTTGTCAATTGTGGAAAATGTTCGTTAAATGCGAAATTACAAATTTATCAAAAAATTAAAAAAAAATGAAATATGCGGTCGTACGACCGAGGCCGACAAATTCTATTTGTCATCTTCAAGAGATTATCAAGTTGTTTGATTCACGTCGGGTTCACCAAAATGTGTAGATCCAATCCTACTCCAAACTCAAATTAACGAGGGGCTAGTAGCACCGATTTGCAATGGGGGAAAACAATCAAAAATACTAAGAACAAATCCACAGAAAATAAAATAACAAGCAAAGATAGAGGAAAATAAATGAATGCAAACCATAGTGCTCGAGGATTCTATTGCTTCTCTCTACTCCTTCTAAAATGTTGTGTGTGTGGTGCTCATTATTGGTATTGTTGACATTTATGACTTGGGAGTGTTGAGAAAATAATATTGATTATGATCGCAAGAATGCTTTGATGCTTCGTACGAGAATCCTACAGAGTAAGGGTGCACAAAAGCTTGAAATCTTGGATCCTTCAAATGGTTGTAAAGGGTTGATTATATAGAATATGGAAATGATATGGACGGTTAAGATTGATCCCAGAGATTAGAGAATGAATGGTTGAGATCAAAAGGAACTGGAGAAGAAATCAGTAAACTCCACCTCTTCAACTAGGAGAGAAGAGGTGATGTTTTAGTTAATTGAGGAGCAACCAATAAACTCCACCTCCTAAAATTTGAGAGAATGGGTGATGTTTTAGTTTAACTAAGGAGAAACCAATAAACTCCACCTCTCCAACTTCGAGAGAAGAGGTAATGCTTTAGTTAACTGAGAAGCAACTAGTAAACTCCACCTCTTCAACTTGGAGAGAAGAGGTAATGTTTAGTTAGCTGAAAAGTTGATCATGAGTTACCTTTTTGAACTTGAGAAAGGATTTATTTGAATATTTAATTGATTTTTGTAATTAAAGTATTCAAACATGTGATAATTGAATTCTTTTTTATTTAGAATTGAATTATTGAGTGAAATTAAATTAATTTAATTAGAATAATAAATTAATAATTTTAAATATTTAAATTTAAACTTTTGGAGATTGAATTGAACTAATTAATAAAGATTAATTAATTAAGGTTAATTAATTAAATAAACTTAATTTTATAATTAAATTTGTGGAAATGATTAAATGTTTAGGGGAATAGATTTAGAAGAAATACATGATTAATTTATGATTAAAAAACCATTAATTAATAGAAGAAAATTAGTGTTTTAATGTAAGGTCGCAAGTATGTCCATTTTAGGGTGTCTACAGTTAGTATGTTGTCAAGCATAGTTGTGATGAATGATGAGTTGAAGTGGTTTTTATCTTTATGGTAGACTTAGGTGTGTCTCTAGAAGTCTAATGCATCATTGCTATTGCTTAAGTGATCTTATGTGGAAGTTATGATTAGTTGAAGTATAACAGTTCCTAGAACAGTTAAAGATAGGTGATAGATGATTTTAATGTCATGTCAAATCTTTGTTATATGTTGTGATGGGGTCACAAGATATGGTGGTCAAAAGTATTCAGATTCTACAGTTGTAACCACAACTAATTTGAGTGACCGGTGTGAAGGGTAGATGATCTGTGAGCAGAGATAGAGTTGTGAATAGGCCACAGAGTTTGTGTTCTTGAGTGATAATTATTAAATCTTTGATCAGTGATCAGAGTTGAGGTTGTGATGAAATCGGTTGAGGAAGTCATGATCTAGTGAAATGTTTTCATGATTAGAGGTGATGATCTGGCATCACATTGTTCAATGCTAGTGTGTGGAGAAGATCTTGAAGAAGCTTGTTTTTGGTCAAAAGGTGTTTCACTCCTTGACACAACATCCTATGTAAATCGTTGTATTCGGCGATGCGGTCTTGGAAATATGTTTTTGTGTATTTAATTTTTAAATGTGGCATGTTGGATTTGATCAGGAAGTTTGAAATTATATTTTAGTGTTTGATCAAGGCGGTGGACTTAAAATTTCAGTATATAATGAATGATGTTAAAGGTTGAATGTGTGTTAGAAAATTGAGGTGCAAAGTGTGAGTTGTGATTAACCCAGAGAATATTTAAGTGTATTAAGAAGGGATTGTGTACTTCATTGGATCTAGTCAAGTAGAGGTGGTGTTATTTCACATATCATTATTTCTTTTGTTCCCTAATAGTTGCAGCAGGGTAAATGCCTTAATAGGGTAGATCCTAATTGAGATTTATTGTAAGTCCTCTAACAAGGTGACACTTTGACAAGTGTTTAAAGTCCTCTAACAAGGCTACTTTTAATAGGGTAAAGGTTCTAATAAGCCTAAGGAAAATCCCTTAACTGGGTAGCACCTAGCATTGTTGTTGTAAACTCCTAACAAGGTTAAGCTCCTCACAAAGCATACTTCAAAAGAGTAAATCATTTAGTGGGTACTAATCCCCACCATGGATTTTTCCCTATTTGGGTTTCTATGAGATAAATTTGTGTGTTAAATGTGTGGATGAACTTGCATCTTTATGGTTTTCATTTATTAAATATATGGTTAATCTTGTGAATGGTGATTTAATTATAAGTGGTTATAAAGATTGGATTATTTGGTACATTATTGATTCACCCCCTCCTTCCCCCCTCTCAGTAATCTGATCTTAGAAATATGATGGAAGAGATGGAGAAGAAATTGTATTTGTTGCAGTAAAGGAAGAACCCTTAGAAGAAGGTGATAAATCTTTGGTTTCTAACATGAATCACTGTGGTAACTGGATTATTGATAGTGGGTGTACTCATCACATGACCGGTGATAAAAGAAAATTCATGAAGTTGGAAGCATATGATGGAGGCTTGGTAAGATTTGGGAATGCTACCCAATGTTTGGTAAAAGGTAAAGGATCTATTACTTTGAATGATAAAACAATTTGTAACGATGTTTATTGGGTTGATTATCTAAGATAAAAAAAAATTAAGTGTTTCTAGGTTGAATAAAAAAATTTTCAGATTGGAGTTCAATGGAGGTATATGCAGGATTATTGGGAAATCAGGAAAACAGATTTCTACTGGTGAACAAACTAGAGGTAACTTGTTCTGTCTGAATTCTATTATTAAGAGTTGTCTTATTTCTAAGGTTGAAGATTGTTGGTTATGGTATAAGAGGTTTTCTCATGTAAATTTTGATAACCTGATCAAAGTTAGTAAGACAAAGATAGTGAGAGGTTTTCCGAACCTAGTGAAACTAGACAATATAATGTGCAAAGAATGTCAACTTGGGAAGTTAACTCATTCTAATTTCACCAGTAAAAGTTATTCTTCTAAAAGTATTTTAGATATGGTTCTTACCGATCTTTGTGGTATAATGAGAACTCAGAGTTACTATGGTGATAGATATTTCATGTTTCTTGTTGATGATTATCCTAGAATGATGTGGGTTATATTTTTAAGAGACAAATCAGAAGCTTTTCAATGTTTAACATTTACAAAGCTAGAGTGGAGAAGGAGACTGGTAAGACCCTGACATTTCTTAATTCTAATAGAAGAGGTGAGTTTACTTCACATTAGTTTACTACATATTGTGAGGAATAGGGAATTAAAAGGTAAATGTCACCTAATAGAACACCTCAACAAAATGGTATTCTTGAAAGAAGAAACAAGTCTATCATTTATTGTACATGGACATTAATGATTCAAAAAGGTGTTGCACAGACATTTTGGAGAGAAGTAGTGAGAAATTTTGTTTACACTTTGAACAGAGTTCAGTTTAATAAAGGTAAAAACAAAACTCTCTATGAGCTACGGTATGGTAGATCACCATGTGTGAGTTATTTCAAAAAAATTCGGAGTAGATGTTATATAAAAAGAGATTAAAATTCAGGAAAGTTTGACCCAAGAAGTGATGAGGGGATATCTTAGGATACTCCTCTAAGAGCAAAGTGTACAAGTGTTTGAACAAAAGAAAAAATAAGATAGTGGAAAGTGCTAGTGTAAGAAATGATGAATTTTTTTGAGAAAAATGATGATGTAGAAAGAAGGAAATAGAAGACTATCATGGGTTTGTATATGTACAATCATTGGATAAGGAAACTAAATAAGAACCTATGGAGAGACAAGTCATTGAACAAGAATCGATATGAGTGGTTGGAGAAACTCCTAGAACTAAACTGATATTGCCAAAATATGTAAAGTTGAATCACTCCCCTGATCAAATTATTGGTGACGGAAATGTTGGTGTGTTAACAAGAAGGAAGGAAAAATAAGGTACTTGTTTGTTATTTGAATTTGAGCCTAAAATGGCTAAAGATGCATTGAAAGATGAATATTTGGTGAAAGCTATGGAAGAAGAATTGGAGTAGATTGAGAAGAAAAATGCCTGGACATTAGTGCCTAGACTGTTGGAAAAGAATGTTATTGGTACTAAGTGGATTTTTAGAAACAATATTAATGAGACAGGTGAAATGGTTAGGAACAACGCAATATTGGTGTGAAAAGCATATGCAAAGGAGGAAGATCTGGACTATGGTGAAACATTTTCACCTTTGGCCAAACTTGAAGGTGTAAGGATATTGCTTGCATGTGCTGATTATAAAGGATGCAAGGTATATCAAATGGATGTTAAGTCAACTTTTCTTAATGGTATTTTGGAAGAAGAAGTATACATTGAACAACCTGAATGATTTGCTAATTTAGAAGGTAAGAACATGGTGTACAAATTACAAAAAGATTTGTATGTATTGAAACAAGCACCTAGATAATGGTATGAGAGATTGCATTCATAACTGATTCAAATTGGCTTCATCAAGACTAGTGATAATATTAATGTGTATTTGAATATTGAGGAAGATGAAAGATTGTTGATTATAGAGATATTTGTAGATGATATCATTTTTGGTGGAAATGAAGAGATGAGGAGATTATTTGCATATGAGATGAGGAAATAATTTGAGATGTCTATGATTGGTGAGATCAAATTCTTCATTGGATTGTAGGTTCAACAGATGGAGAATGGTATCTACATTAGTCACAAATATGTAAGGGAAATATTGAAGACTTTTAGATTAGAACACTCTAAATTGGTTGGTACCCCTATGATAACCGGTTGCAAATTATCAAAGGAAGATGAATCTAAAGAGGTGGATGAGATAATTTATAGTTCCATGATCGGTAAGCTACAATATGTAGTGCACAACGGAACAGACATGGCACATGCACTTGAATTATTGGCAAGATTTTCTTCTAATCCTAAGGAATCTTATTTGGTTGCAGTAAAGAGAATCTTTAAATATCTTATGGGGACTGAAGATTATGGTCTATGGTATGGACACATAGGTGATTTCTCTTTGAATGTGCTTAGTGATGTTGATTGGGAAGGTAATCTTGATGATCGAAAGAGAACAAGTGGAAGTGCATTCTTTCTTGGTGAGAGGCTTGTATCTTGGACAAATAAGAAGAAGAACTATATATCTCAGTCAATAGCTGAAGCTGAGTATGTTATTGTTGTAATTAATTGTACACAACTAGTTTGGATCAAGCAGATTTTGGAAGGAATTCAATAGAAGGTAACTAAATTGGTGGTTATCTATTGTGACAATACAAGTGCTATTAATATTTCAAAGAACCCGGTGATGCACTCTAAGACCAAACATATAGTTATCAAATATCATTTTCTTAGATAAAAGATACAAGAAAATGATGTATGGTTGTAGTATGTGCCAACTAAAGAGCAGGTTGCTAATATTTTCACAAAACAATTACCTAAGAATAGATTTAAGTATCTAAGAAGTAGGTTGGGGATCAGTCCCCTATCTAAGTTGAATTAGAAGAAGATACAGTTGCACCAATCCTAGAGTATTCATTGAATATCTTTATGATTGGATTGATGTTGTCAGGCTACTCCTTTTGGGGACCTGACTATGAAGTTAGGAACAATAGAGAAGATATCATGTATGATTAATGTCTTTGGAATTGTTGTCAAAGGGGGAGAATGTATGTTAAGGGAGAATGTATGTATGACAAAGGGTGAGTATTTGCAAAATAGATGAAAGACAAAAGTGGAAACATTTTTTAAGGAAAAGTGTTTCCATCATTGGTGAGGTAGAAAGTGTTGCATAGAGTGTTGCCATCAATGCCAAAGGGGGATGCATATCTGATTTAGTGATGGTAAGTGATTTTTGGAGATGTCATGATGTACATTTGATTACATGATAATGAGATATTATGTTGTCATTTATGTCAACTATTGACTTTGTGTTCTTAGTATGTTTCCAAGAATAGTTGTGATGAATGATGAGTTATAGAGAGTTTCGGTGGTTTCTATATTTATGGGAGACTTAGGTATGTCTCTAGAATTTTAATGTATGACCGCTACTCTTGAAGTGATATTATGTGGAAGTTATGATTAGTTGAAGTATAAAAGTGCAGATGTTAGACACTTAATGACAGGTGATAGATGATTTAAATATCATTTCAAATCTTTGTTATATCTTATGATGGGATCACATGATATGGTGGTTAATAGTGTTCAGATGCTATAGTTGCAACCGCAACTAATTTGACTGATCGGTGTGAAGGTTAGATGATTGGTGAGCAGAGAAAAAGTTGTTAACAGGTCTAAGAGTTTGTGTTCTTGAGCGATAGTTGTTAAATCTTTTATCGGTCATTGATGTTGAGGTTGTGATGAAATCGGCTGAGTCAATCATGATCTGGTGATGTATTTTCATGATTGGAGATGATGATCTGGCATCACATTGTTTGATGCTAACATGTGGAGAAGATTCTTGAAGAAGCTTGTGTTTGGTCAAAATGTTTTTGAATCCTTGACACAAAATCCTATGTAAATCCTTCTATTGGCTGGTGCGGTCTTGGAAATATGTTTTGTGTATTTAATTTTGATGTATGGCGCGTTGGATTTGAGCATGATATTTGAAATTCTATTTTAGGGTTTGATCAAGGTGGTAGACTTAAAAGTTCAATATACAATGAATGATGTTGAAGGTTGAATGTGTTGATCGTATGTTAGACAAGTGCAGTACAAAGTGTGAGTTGTGATCAAGCCAGAGAATATTCAAGTGTATTGATAAGAGATAGTGTGCTTTAGTGGATCTGATCAAGTATATGTAGTGCTATTTCAAAAATCATTGTTTCATTTGTTCCCTAGTAATTGAAACATGGTAAATCCATTAATAGTGTAGATCCTAATAGATCTTTGTTGTAAATCCTCTAACAAGGTGACACTTTGACAAGTGTTTAAAGTCCACTAACAAGGCTACTCTTAATAGGGTAAAGGTTCTAACATGCCTAAGGAAAATCCCTTAACCGGGTAGCACCTAACAGTGTTGTTATAAATTCTTACCAGGGTTAAGCTCCTCACAGGAAGTACATCATTTAGTGGGTACTAATCCCCACCGCATTTTTTCCCCTATTTGAGTTTCCACGATATAAATTTTTGTGTTAAATGTGTGGATGGACTTGCATGTTTAAGGTTTTGATTTATTAAATGTATGGTTAATCTTGTGAATGGTAGTTTAAGTATAAGAGGTTATAAAGATTAGATTATTCGGTAAATTATTGATTCACCCCTCCCCCCTTCTCATTAATCTTATCTTAGGACTAAAAAATATTCATTATTCTTGGGTCCATCAACTTCAATAATACCATCGTCAATGAGGTCATGTACCACATGTTTCAACCTCATACACTTGTTCATTTTGTGCCCTTTATTACGGTGATATTCACAAAGTTTATAATCACTCCACCTTGATGACTTTATTTGAGGTTCATATGGTCTCGCCTCCGGTAAATTTATAAGTTTGTTTGCAATAAGTGTTCTCAGGGATGACTCAAGTGTTCCCCAATGGAGTAAACTTTCTTCGTGATCCTGGAGTAAATTGAGCCATAAAGTTAGGTTTAGGCTTGATGATTCCTTGATTCTTGTTGAAAGGGTTTGTGTTGTTAAAAGGATTATTGAGGGATTGGTTAACAGTATTAGTCTGATTAGTGGAACCCCTTGAAAGATTGAAAGGTTTTGGTTTGATATTGTGATCTTCCACTACTCCATCATTGACTAATTTTTTGTTGGTATTATTTATCCAAAACTTTGGTTTATCGTTATTAGTATTTTTTGAAGAATTTTTTTTGAAGTTGTTGTTATTGTTTGAAAAAAATTTGTTATCCTTGTAGAGATTTCCCCATTTTCTACTAAAGCATCCTCTATTTGGACTCTATTTTCTATCACTTTTTTAAAATTTTGTGGACAATTAAGTTGTAACTTAAATTTCATTGTTGTCACCAAGCTATTTATAAATATATCTATTTTTTTATTTTTCATGTATACTTTGTGGATATTTAGAAAATATTCTTCTCCATCTTTGTAGAAAGCTTAAAAAGGCTTCCCCATTTCTTTGCTTTGTATTTCATAGGTCTAACATGGTAATTTCTCGTTCAATGTTGTAGGAATATTGATTAAAAAATTTGGATATTAATTCCTCAAAAGTTTTTATATCCGAAGGTAACATCAAAAACCATTCCATTGTTGAACCACCAAGGCTTTGGGCAAACAACCTCATCAAATAGGTAGGTTCATGAAGAAATTCCATGCTTAATGTGCCAAATTCCCTTATGTGGTCTTGTGGGTTTGTTCTACCCATATATTTGTCGTACTTAGAGAATACCATGTTTTGTAGAAAAGGTTTCATAAATAGGTTTTTATCAAATGGGAAAGGGCAAATGGATTCAGTTGAGAATTTTTTTTGGGCAGCCGCTTTCTTCATTTTATCCATTTTAGCTTGTAGGGATTTGATTTGTTGATTCGTGGCTTTTAAAGGAGTTTCTTCTTCCTCATTCATTGTTAATTGGGATGTGTCAAAATTATGAGGAAGTTTTACCCCTAATTGAGCCAAGTTTAGAAAATATCTTTCTTTGTCCTTTTCTAAGATTTTTTCAATTATATTTATGAACATAGGGTTTTGGGAGGCTTCATTAATCTTTTCCTTAGGTAATTCTGCATTATGGTCATTATTAATTTCTCTGTTATTATTAGCCTCAAACCATAAATTAGTTGTCATTGGGACCTCTCCTAATTCTTTGTCTTGATTTTTCTCTTGAAAGGGTTGATAAGGAGAATGAGGAGTCTCTTCTAGATAGGGTATTTCTTCTCTTAGCATGGTTATGTCTTCTTGTAAAGACAATTTAATGTGATGAGATCTTGTCCAAACCGGAAAAAAGGAATTGTGAATCTTTGTTGAAGAAATATACTTTTGCGAAGAATGATGATTTTTATGAGCTTTGGATCTTTTAAATGGATGTTAAATATTTTTTCAAGATCATGTATCATCAAGTATAGCAACCAAACATATACATGTTTTCTAACCTCTAAAAAGATACACATAAAAGTGTGCATTCTCAAATGTTTTTGACAAGGTCTCCATAAGAAAACACTACAATCAATCTACCTATAGTCAATTTGGTTTAAAATAGTTTAAAATCTATGCTTTCTAAATTAACCAAGTGTTTAGTTTGGGTTTCAAACAATAATATCAAATGAATCATACAAGGAACATGCATTATCTCACTCACGATTGAGGCCTATAGCCCTACGACTCCAAGCATTTGATATTTTTTCCCTCTAAGTTTTTAGCTTAACCAAGGTATTTATTTATAGTGGGTGGAATAGGTTGGCTTTACCTTGTTCCCACTTTGGGTCGTCCCTCTCACCAACTTTATTAAAGCAAATTTTGGGAGGCAGGCCCACTAAAGTTCTAGCATGTTCATGAAAAATGAGAAATTTTCAATGAGAAACAATTCTAGGAGTTTGATTACCCTAAGAAGGGTAAGAGCATATCCCTATTGTTTTCACCTTACAAACATAATTAAAATGGTTTAATTCCAATACTTTTAATCTAATGGAACTAGAGCACATTTGGATTTTTGATTCACTTGAAAAGTGAATAGTATATACCTAATGATTTTTGTCCACAAACATGAAGGCTTCAATTTTAGTGTTTTTTCATTTCTTAAACTTTCTTTCTATTGTAAAACTTAGCATGCTTGTAATTTTGGTCAACTTGAAAAGTTGAGAACATAGGCCTAATGCTTCATTGAACAAAAAATAATAGGCTTTTAATTAGCTAGATTTCAACTTTGAGATGTTGCAATTTAAACAAATGACTTAAAATCAAAAGGGTTTATAACTCACCTTGTTCGAATCTTATGCACATTTTTGAGGGTTTTAATGTTTTTATTATACTTTACCTCGGTGATCATTTCAAGCTCCTTAGCATCCAATTTTTCTCCCAAATGTTAGTTCAACAACCAAGCGAACAAAATGAAGGAAAATCAAAACCAAATCCACCTTCATTGAATGAACAAACACTTAATCCAAATATCAAAACTTAGTTTGATATAATTTGATAATTTTGATGTAATGTTTGTATGCGTTCACTTATTCTTCTAAGTTTTCCACTATGTTTGTGTTATTTATTTTTTTATCATAATCATTCAATCTTTTAGATTCCTTCTCTTTCCAATAATCAGGTGCTCTACACTTTGCTTTTTGAACTTTCTTAAAAGGCACCATATTCAAACAGGAGATTCATCAAGATGAATTAAATAAGTATTATAAAAGGCTTGATAAAGGTCAATGATCTTTCAATACATATTTCACATTTGAATTCTTTCTTCCAAGGTTTCAACTTTGATTGCTAGTTGTATCCATTTTGTGTCTTTGTATAGGCTTTTTGCCTCTTTCTCTTTATAATAATTGGGTGATTTGTATATCAATGTTTGAGTTTTTCTTGATTTGATCCCTTCAGTCATCTGTAATTCATCTAAAATATCAATTAATTATCAAATTTATCAATTATACAACTTAATTTTAATGTTTCTTATCATTAACCATATGCTACAAAACAACTACTAAATGTAATGCAGAATATACCAAACGCAACATAGAATAGACCGAATGCAACACAAAACGGACGAAATGCAACACAAAACAGACCAAATGCAATATAGAATAGATCGAATTCAATGAAGAATTTACCAAATGCAACACAAAACAAACCAAATGCAATGTAAATTTTACCAAATGTTTATGCAAAAATTTCCTAAATGATATGTAAAAAATTTTAAATGATATGCAAATTTTCCTAAATGATATGCAAATTTCCCTAAATGATATGCAAATTTCCTTAATGACATGCAAATTTCCCTAAATTGGATTAAAACATTCCTAAATGATATTCAACCTTCCCTAAATGAGATTCAAACTTTCTTAAATGATATTCAAACTTCCCTAAAATGATATGCAAACTTCCCTAAATGACATGAAAACTTCCCTAAACGATGAATTTCATGAAAATGCACAACATAACCATCAAATAGAGCTTGTTCAACATCCAAAACCAAATGCAAGCTTCTTTGGATCAAGTGCGAGCTTATCTTGACCAAATGAAAGCTTGTTTAGAAAAAGTGCGAGATTTCATAGACTAGGTGTGAGCTTTAACAGACTAGGTGCAATCTTTCACTAACCGGATGCTAGCTTTCACTAATCGGATGCTAAGTTTCACAGACCAGGTGAGAGACACTTAGTACCAAGTGCGAGAATGTTTGTACCAAATGCAAGATTCTTTGTACAAGATGTGATAATCTGATAATTTATGAGAATCTACAATGTAAATACTTCAAAATTGATGTTAGAATGTGAGGCTTGAGTGCCACAGTGGGTGCCAAATGTAGTCTGTATGCTTGATCTGCAAACAAACTTAATGAAACAATAATAATGGGTTAGTCAAACTGAATTAAAATATAAATTACGAATAGATCAATGAAATGATAAACCTTTTGAGCATCTTGTTGCTCTCTAGTTCAAAGGTCTATTGCTCTCAGCTGCATTAGAGATCCTAGTGACAACTTAGAAAATGAGAAATTCTATATGGTTGATGATTCAAAGCTAATTAAAACACAATTCAATACAAGATGTAAGATCTTGATGAATAACTATGCTAAATGCAAATTGTCATTATGATCCTAATTAAGAATGATCAAAGCTAAATGATAGTGGATGCAAAATGCAAGTGAGTAGATGTGAATTGATAGTAAAGTGGTAATCTAAATGTGAATTGGTAAGTTTACACTAAGAAATGTCTTCTATTTATAGGAATTCCCAAGGGTAGGGGATGAGTTTTATTAACCATGGTCAAAGTAGGGTTGAGGTTAAGGTTGAGTGATGTGTTTCAAATAGGGGGACAAGATGACAAAATGAGTGGTGAGGATAGAAAATGCTAAATGGGTGGCTAAGATAGCAAAGCCATGTGCTCTTAATCCTCTGTTCTCATTAGCTAATTGATTTTTGTCCCTTAGTGGTTATTGAAAGAAATTAGGAATTAATTAATTCAACCAATTAATTAAATTTTCCATGTAAGGGAATTAGATGGGTTGCATTTGATTTATTTAATTGAACTATATAACTAATTGATTTAATCAATTACATAGTTTAATTAATCCATTTTTGCTTGATTTAATTAATTAATGACCTTGCTAATTAATTCATGATGTTGACTTGATTTGAACACTTTGACTTTGGTTGACCAATTTAGGGTGTCTACACCCAACATTTTGAGTAGTAATGAAATTTTAGCTACAATTTTGTATTCTTACAATTTTTTCTACCTATAGTCAAAGGGAGGACCACATTTTTCACCAACCATTAATGGGATGTAAAGTCATTAATGAGAGAATGAGGAATTGAATATGGGAAAATTTGATTTGGATGAGTGCACCAGGCTTCAACATTCAATTAGATTTTACAAGTTTTATCTAACATGAAACATAGAATATTTTCCACCATGTAGACACTCATTTCCGATTGGAAAAGAGAGGGTTTTTCATTATCATAATATGTATACTACTACATTCCTCAAACTAATACAATATTCATCAAAATTAAATTATATGTACCATCTTTCAATTGTAGTTAGAGTTATCATTCAAGTTAGCTTAAAATTAGGATTAGGGATTGGTAAGATGAAGCTTAGGTTAGAATTAAGGTTAGTAATATAAATTAGTTTGGATTAGAATTAGTGTTATTTCAATTTTAAAAATATCAAAATAAATAATAAACGATTTATAATTACTTTAAATTTGGAATTCTATAGTGCCCTTCTTTTTTCAATACAACTATTTTTATGTTTATATATATATATTTTATCTATAACATATGATTTGTGTTAATATTCAGAGAAATAGTTACATAAGATTTAACAGTATACATACTATTACAATCCCATTTTTAAACATCTTCTAACCTTACCAATCTGCATACCAACTATTACAATCCCATTTTAAAACATCTTCTAACCTTACCAACTTCTTCTAAAAACATGGCATTTCTTGGGATTTTACATTTATATCATAACCTATTATATGCATATGCATTAATCTACTCGCCTCCTTTTTGATTCATCAGGTGCTGCATTCTTTATCCTTTATTGTTGCCAAAAACCCCATAATTCTTCAAGCTTTTACCCCATCTCTGATCACTGTCCTTCTTCCACCAAGTGCATCAAATTCTTTTTGACCCTTCTTATAACACTCGTCCAAAATTTCTGCATCTTATCATATCATCAGCTTTCAAAATTACAAAATTGCCCTAGTCTAAGGGTTGTCATTCTTCTGAAACCTTCTTTCCTCTTTGTTGACCCCTTTTCATCCTCGGCACTTCCACAAAAAGTGCACAATTCCTTTCATCTGCCTGGGTTTTGGCCTTCTCCGTGGCCTCTTTCAGTCTTTTCCATTTGACCCCAATGTCTATTTGATAGGTATTTTTATTAACCTTTCCCCACCACCATAAAAATGGCACTCAACCATATTCTTCACAATCTTTTACATTCTCAAAATATTCATTGTAGTCTAAACCTACCCCTAGGTCAACCCACTCTAGAACCGAGCAGAGGCCTAGAAGCAGTTCATTATCAAACATAAACTCCACCAGAAGCTTCACTCTTGTTCCTTTTCTCCAATTTTTAGTACCCACGCAATTATCATGGATATCACATCCATATTTGACCTCCTATTTCCTTTCTGCTCCTGAAATTGGATACCTAAAACCTCCAATGTTGTCATCGCAATCTCTTCTTCCTTCAGATTAAGCAGGCCCTTTGTAGAATTTTTGTTGCTTCCGCGTGCGCACAGAGAAGGTAGCCTCCATTTCTTTGTTTTGATTATAAATTTCTCTCTACTCTGTGAAATTTGGAAGTAGAGAAATAATCTGGGCACCACACACTGAATGTGGATCTATTTCCCAAGTGAGATGCATTTCTTGGGATAATCATTTGTCTTTTCTCAACCTTCCATCACCATTCTCTTTCATCATTTCTATGAAAGGCATCGACATCTTTATTTGCTTCCTCTATCTGGTCATTTAATGCATTTAATTTCTATCTCATCTCAACCAAAAAGAACGATGTCTGTAGATTGTCTCAATCTAGATCACATCATCCAAAGTGTGCTTTGCTTATGAAAAATCTGCCTCACCAAACGACTATAAATATAAAAAACTATTTAAAAAGAGCCCGCGCCCAAGCCAAGGCACTGCCAATAAAAACTTTAATAATGTCACATGTCTAACTATAACTCCCTTCTATTGAAATTTTAATAATAAATATCATTTATGTTAGCTAGGGTGACAACCCAGTTTGACAATATGTTTGGCTCCTTGTTTCCTTCATGCCTTATATGGCTAATTTTAAAATCTTCAAAAGATTGCAAAAGTATGTTGATTTCGGTCACTATGACCACCAGTTTCCAAGCATGAACAACATCATTTTGAATTGCATTCACAATCACCTGTGAATCGCCCTCCAAATATAGTTTCTTAATCTTAAATTTTAGGCCTAATTGGATTTCTAGAAGAGCCGCTCGAACCTCTGCCATTTTGTTCACCCCATCATTTAGCTATTGAGAAACTATGACAATGATTTATTTTTTATGTTCATATTAACAATGTTTGACTTATGTTATTTTTATTATAAAGAATTATTGAGATTATTATCTTTTCAATATAATATTTATAAAATTTACTTTAAAAAATAAATAATAATAATAGTCGTAATTCTATTGTTACAAATTATTTATTGTCATTTTAGAAAACTTTATATTTATATGTCATATTTAATAATATTTTAACATTTTTTTCTATTGAAAATATAGAATCAACCGAGTACAAGTATATTATCATCATACAATATACTGTCTGATTGTACATACCATTGAGCATAGTATCTCGAGTCCTATGTTGTAACATATATACAATCAAATTATGGTCTAATGCCATTCAAAAAAGATATACAACTTGAATCCTATATGAACATATACAAAAACTTAAGACTTAGCAGAGGTACATCAGACTCAGTCATTTTAAGTACTTTTCCTGTACTCATCAGATCTCCATTGATCATCGCTATTCTCAACATTTCTTTCTCTTATGGTATTACCATCTTTGTATGCACTCTCCTCCCTCCTGTTGTTGTCAATGGTATTGTATGTATGCAATTTAATAGGAGGGTCGGGATCAACAGTTCCATGATTGTTAATATTGTCTTTGTTGATGTTTGGAAAGGTAGGAACATCATTGGTAACTATGGCATTATGGATGTCTTTAGGGAACAACACCATGGCCCCTTCCTTGATCAATATCTAGAATATTTCTTTTGAAATTTGAATAGTAGCAGTTACATGTGTCATGATTGAAAAATATGTGAGTTTTGAAATAAACTTAGTAAGATCCCTCTTCTTAGCTTGGAATATGTCCTCATTTATCTGTCTCCAAATAAGCATAAAATTTCAGTGGTAAAGGTCAACCAAAAATCATTAAGGGTACTATCAAAATTATCCACATATCCATCCAAAATTTCATGCCAAGACAGACCACTGTTATAGTTCCAACTGAACTCATTACCAAAAAAAATAGACCAAATGTTAAAAGCCCACTGAAAATAAAAAAACACATGCTCATAAGATTCAGGACAGTTGCAAACAGAACAAGATATGTGATTCTTGACACCTTGGGAAATAAAGAAATCAATAGCATGTTTTTTCAATAGAAAAAACCATTTAAAACAAATATTTTTGGGTTCAACATGAGCATGCCATAATAACTCGAAGACAAGATGCCACTTATTGTAAGACTAGTTCAAACCCCGGGCTTGGTTGATATGACCAAAGATGCTATCATTATTATTGAGGAGCTTATATAGTTGCTTGCAAGAAGAATTACCAAACAAAGTGCCATCCATCCACTTAATTTGCCCAAAGTTCTGAGAAGTAAGAATGCATTTACCAGGAAACCAATTACCCACTGCCTTTACAATGATAGTGTAGGTTTTTTTTTGTGAGAGGAGGGGATATCAAAATTGTTTCTCAGCTCTGCTTGTGTGTGTAAGATTAACACCTTCATGAAATTAGGACTAATAACAACAACTCTATGGAAAGAAAATATGATTTAATCTAAGAATTGAAGCTAAAAATCCATATCATCTCATGGTTCTCTATCTAAG